>JAMKCH010012099.1:0-34276 GCA_023653785.1 Ophioderma brevispina | reverse complement strand
TCGACTGAAAAAGGTGAGGCTTGAACAGAATTTTTCAAAATAATGAATTATTGTCAGATTAGCGGCCCCAAATAGTAACGGCGGGCGGGGGACGAGAAACTACTAATCGAGTTTCACGGGCCTTTGCCAATTTTGCCGACTGCGGACTTGATGTCATTTGAGCCCTACTAGGTATGTTGGTACTTATCTTGTATCAAGGGACCAAGACCCCGGCAGGACATACGCATACCCTCCTAATCGGTATATCAAAAATCAAAGCAATCGGTGTTTATAAAAATCTCAAGGGGGGGCTGGAACCCCCCTTGGTTAAACGTGGTTGTTACACGAAAGGGCTGGTATAGCCGAGGGTTAAAGAGTTTGTTATAATATTATGTAAAGAATTAAAGTATGGCTGCCTCTTTTTTTTCCAGGCAGTGCAGTCGCACAATGCATTCTAATTGCAAGATATGGATATTTTCACCTATTTTGGGATAAAAAAAAGCCCCTCCTCCTCTTTTCCAAAAACACCTGAATGTTAAACATGTTTCTTTTTTACTCAGCCTTAATCTAGGCTCAAATGTGTTTTGTACATGAAACTGAATACAACCATTTCTTTGAACAATTGCAATAAACCTTTGAACGAAATTAGCAAAGAAAACAAATCTAATTTTGCAAAGCCACCCAGGGGAGGGTCATATTCTGCTGGGGAGGGGGAAATGGAGAATTGGGAGGAAATGGAGCATTTGGGGAGGAAATAGATAATTGAGGGGAAAATTCTAAAAATAATGTAAGCAAAAGGGGGACATGAACAATTTTCATCAAGGAGGGGGACATGAAAATTTTAAAGGGCAAATCAGGAACAATTTTATCAAGGAGATGGGGGAACATGAAACATTTTCATAAAAGGAGAGTGTGGACCATGAACTTGTAAACGAGCAGAAATTTAATAAAGTGAAATCTTTTGAAACGGAAGTAATGGCAAAGCACAAAATTTTTAATGGAAAAAAAGTGAATCCTTGATTCCCCCTGTTGTTAAATAACTGGCTGCTCCCCTAAATTTGGTATGTTCTGTACTCTGAACTCTACCAATGACAAATATCACACACATAGCAGCACTAATAGGGACATTTTCCCTGAGGAAACCAACATCAATGTCAGTAAAGCTGTTTTCTTGCCCCTATTCTTAAAACAAGTTGGTTTATCTAACACACATACCCATCACACATACATAATATACAGCTACTGAGCATGGATAAAAAAACACATAATCGATCATTCAAAATAACTTGTGTTCCTCCCGTGAGTGAGAACCGCCCAGGTAAAACTGGGTGATGCCCTATTCAGAAGTTCCGATTCAAAACTAAACACTTAACCACCTCCTGTAATAGCATTCAATATTAGCTGATTCCTACACCAATACACAGGTGAAATGTAAAAATTTACACTGGAGTACAAGAAACATGTTGGTGCTGGGCACCAATTATGCCCCGCCGCCAATGGCAGAATTATTTAAAACAGCCGAAAATAGCCAAGAATCGAGAGATAAAGAAATTTTCGCAACAAAAAAATGTTAGTGTTTACAGTACAGTCGAAAATGAAGTAACCAATTCCCGCGATCCCCGCAATTGCCCTGCGATTTCACCGCAAATTCATCGCGATTCCACCGCCAAAAACCCGTAAATTCATCGCGATATATCGCGGGGGCTGATGAGGTCAACAGACCATGCTTACGATCCCCGCGTGAGACTATACCCGACGGCCGCCAAAGTTAGCGGTGAGTTTGCGGTTGTTTTGCGATGTATGTAGTGGTGTGAAGTATAGCATGGAGTTCCAATGCCGTTAGCTGATTAATATTTGGCAATTTGTGTACTGAGCCTCCCACCATTTGTTGTTTATTTATGATCCCCTCCTTGTTATGATCTGTACGGAGATGGCACGAGTTGTGCCGCGGGATAGCGATGCATGATTTTTAAAACATGAGTTAAGTTGTGGGAAGCGGCCCGATTTCTCATTTAAATAACTTGAAAATGGTTTTTAAAATAAAAACAACACTGTTACACATATTGCCCGGCTTTACTTCATGATTTCAATAGAAAAGGAATTTCCCCGGGAAATTAGGCCTGGCATGTTAAAAAAAAAAGTAATCTTCTACCGTGCATGAACATTTTAATGTAGGCCTGGGTGTCTCATCTCTGAAATAAAGCGGTCCGTATAATGAAAACGGAAATGCGGCTGATTGGCTTATATAGGTTGCAGTCGCGAATAGGCAGGCTAAAATTATGATTTCTCACAAATAATACTAATGTATGACTTGTTGATTCCAGTTGTGTACTAGGAGTTGCCGTAATTTTAGTAAAAATCTGAGCTAATTGGTAGAATCGGGAAAACTTCCAATTTTATCGCCCGGATGAACAGCGGCCGGATAAATTTCCATGAAAATTCCCATATTTTGGAGTTTAGAAGCCAGGCAAAAGGAGTTGCCGATGCAGGTGAAGCTTGAAACCAACAATACAGGCATCTCATTGTGGTTGTAATCAGATTTTGATTTATTCGCTGTCATAAATGTTCCTTGCTTGAGTAAATACAAGATAAAAGACAAATGCAGGGACAATTTTATACAGCTTTAAAATATCTAAGGTTCCTTTAATTTGTTAATTTAGTGCGTCTATTTACTATATCCCCGTATTATTCACCCATGTATGAATGTACCGGTCCAAAACAACATTCTTCATTTATTGGTTAATTAGACGTAAACAAACACAAACAAAATAAGTGAAACAGAAAATGAAGTTAAGTATTTGTTTTTAAAAATTATTTTTAAAAAATGATTAGACATTGAAATAAAAATGATAAACACGTGTTATAATTGCTACAATATGTCCTTTTCATATTGGTGGATTGTAAAATGAAAAATAAGACTAAACTACACCAGGAAAACATGGCGATTGAACACGCGGATGATCGCCCGTCGTATGAATCGTGATTCACAATGTAACAGCGATACGATAATTTTAAAAAAATTTTAACGGATTGCGTTGCGATCAAAAAGTACACGATGGCGATAAATTACAAGTAGTTTCAGGTGCTGAAAGTAACTAAATTTTAGCCTGCACAAGGATCATCGCTCAGCCTTTTTGACCATGCACCATGGCCTGATGATTGCGAACTGCGGATACCAATTAAGTAGCATTCACTACCGATCGTGTGCAACGGGTGCTCACAAATTTAATTCATATTTTTAAAAAACTCCAAAAAAGAAAAAAACTAAAAAATCAATAAAATAATAAATTAAAGTAATTGCATGTGTGTGCGGGTGTCTGGGTCTAGCAATTTTGAGGTCCGAACCGATCGATCGAATCTACTTCCCCGGGTCCACTTCAAACCAGGAGTCAGTTTTTTGACAAAAGGCGCACATACGTTGACCTCGAAATGCGTGTGTGCAATAGGTCCAGCTAGTTTCCACTCAAGTTACTCTAACAAAATTCAAGATTATAGCATATTGGTTTTAGATCTTTGTTTTCACCGTTTCCGTACTAAGGATCCCTGCCTTATCACGACATAACAATTTAGCCATGAATAGCAATTTTTATTATTTTATTGGCTTATACATTATGAAAAATCGTCGGCAAAGCACGTGCGCATCGTATTTGTAGAACCTTGGAAACCAAAGTGAACCTCACTGAAAACCACACAAAAAAAAAAAAACCGAAACAAAGCACAAATAAACTATCGCAAACATGAAATAATAATCAACCTTTTTTGTTTTATTTACGTTATAGATGTGCTTTTTTCTCATGAGTTTACTCTATTGCGTGTAATCCGTTACACTATAGACGAACGATAAAATTGTCGTTCTGGACTCTGTACAACATTTCCCACCCAGCTCCCCTTGACATACTTGGCGTAAGTTTAATTAGGCAAACACCTAATTATCATAACAGTTGCGTGCACGTGCTAGACACACAAGGAATTTCCAGCATCCGAAACTTACTGTGACAAATTCCATTCTGTTTCTATGAGAAAAGCACATGTGGCAAACTTACAAAAACGTAAAATGATGGTTGTAATTATTCAACCTTGCGATCTCTGACAAAATCTGTTTCTCCACCATTTTTTGTATAATCATCGCCAGTATACTTCTCAGAACAAATCACAATGTGATTTGATTTTCTCAAGACGCGTAGACGTGAAGTTTTCTCATACAGATTTTCCTAATTACGTCACCCGGGGATTCCCGTGTTTACAATTACGGCGGGGTGGAGGGCGAGTTTGGCAGTTCTTATTTTCTATTTGTTTTTAAATATGTTCGCACCAGTCGTGAAACAATTGTAAATTCAGTATTGGCCTACTGTGAAAACTTGTGGGGTGAAAACAAAACATGCAGACGCGAGAGCCAGCGGGCACATTTTTATAGAAAAAATTGTTTGCCGCCTTGCAAAAATGTTAGCGAAAAAATTATGAAAATGTCGACAATTAACAGGTGTGACATTCAAGCCCAAGCATGCTGTAGTAGGGGACGAGCCTAGAAATTTGTTGACAGAAAGTTGAAGAGAAGTCAGGTCATGCAACACAGGGAGGAAGGTTAGAAACTGCGAAACTTTTCAATCTCTTATTTGGCATATAGGACGATAATTTTAAAAACGGGATTGATTGCAGCAGAGACGATGTTTAGCAAAAGTCTCCCGAATTCAGGGCACATACAATCAGTGTTTTCTTAATGTTTCTAGTTGAACCTTAGATTTATACACCTATTATAAATAACAATAAAACACTTGGTCATAGTGATGAATGTCGAATGTAATTGGCCAATCCCAGTTCAAATGTGTGATCGACGAATATATTTTCACACCTTCAAGTGTAAGTAAAATCAGCTTACGATAGCCCTGCCCCGATTTGTTTTTTCATTTGCTTATTTCATCGTTTATATTATTTTGATGGATAGCGCTTTTTTCCTACTCGAGCGATTTTCATTACTTGCACACATGAAGAAAACGTGACAAATAGCCATTGCAAAGTCCATTAATTATAATGCACCCAGGGCCTGTGTTAATATTTTACAAATTGATCGTCAGAAAAAATGCAGAATTGTTTTTTTTTTTTTTTATTTTGATTTATGCTCCCCTATGTCTATCAATCTATATTAAATCGAAAATTGTAGATATTAATTTGACATCTGGTTGCGTCTTTGAACAGATTTGGCCTAATTATTGATTTTAGCTAAGTATCAGGTGATTGTCACAACCACACTCTCACGGCCGGGAGCCACCTGATGGATAATCGGCGGCCGACGGATCGGCCGAGGGTTCTTCGAAGATTTCCCCGCGAAACCACCGTGATTTCCCCGCAATTCCTCGCGATGATTTTTGCGGTTTCACCGTGTTTTCATTCGCCAATTTTATCGCGAGTCCCCGCGATTTTCACGCGATTCATCGCAATGTTCCCGAGGGGGCCTGGTTACTTCATTTCGATCTGTACTGTCTGTGACTTTGATGAAAACTGGATGGGATATCGTTCACTAACTCTTGTTTCAGTTACTGTAGTACGCCTAAATAGTCGACTATCGGACATCGTAACTGATGTCAGCGTCAAGAACGAATTCAAATATTTCTGAAGATTGCATGATATAACAGGCAATCGCTGGCACTTCGCCCAACTGCCTGATATTTGACCCCCACGTAATCACGTGGAAATAGAACCTTGTACAGATCCAATATAATTTGTATAAAACACTGAAAATACAATCTATCTCACCCTGTACATCATTTTAAAAAAACCATGTACTTACAAAAAACTTTTTGTTTGCATTATATTTAGCCTGTTCATCCACAACCAGTACTTAATTTTAGCACTGTTCATCATTTTCAATTGTCATGAAAATTGTTATGACCAAGGCTCGTCAGGCTTCAATGCAGCAAAAACTCCATGTCTGTCAAGTTACTCCACATCTATAGCCCTACGCTCACACGCGGGCATGAGCGTGTTTCCACCTGTAGAGCACCATTTTCAATATTGAGGGTTTGGGCAAAAAGCCCATCTGCAATAGCTGCCATGTGTTAGAGTTGACAGGTATAACACTTAATAAGAACCACAACTGACAAATGACACTATTGCAGATGGGGCCTTCTTGTCATAAACCCTCCAGAGGGTGTTTTAAATCAACCCCACAATGCATGCAATGTACCTAACTGTAACTTTACTAACCCATGTACTTGGGATAAAAGTGTTTAAGAAGTTTAAGAACCACAACCCTTCATGATCATGCTAAAAATTCCCTAAGTACTAGCACCTTGTGGGCCTAAAATGAGTGTAAAAGTTAGGATTTTTATGTGTTAAGAATAGGATTTTTGTGGGATCACATGACCTTATTGAAGTGAAATTTCCCAAAACTGGTGCATTGTGGGATTGACTCAATACACCCTCTGTAAACCGTCATATCATGGCATACGATACTGTGCACAAGAGTGTACTCTGTAGAAACTAGTTGCATCCCCTGAATGCCAAGTCACACATCAATTTGTAAAATTATAAGGCCTACACTACAGACTTATTGAACTTGGCTCTCGTGACGATAATAGCTTGAAGCACTTATTGAAGGTTCTCAAGCAATGTTGATGCCTTCACTGCCTGCAAAAAATTGCAAGATACAACTCCTCTTGAGTTGGGCCAGCCACGCACAATCAGGCTGTCTGTTAACTTCTATTCACAATTCCCCAATTTTTCAACAGATAGACCTACATGTTATACCTTAAGCTATGCCCAAGTTTTCATCAGCACTCATGCGACTGGCTTTTCTATCAAACGACACCTAGGACTGCTAACAGTGATTGTTTTGGGCTCTGAAGCATGTGAGCTACTACTCTGTGGTAGATTCCTAAAAGCTAGTAATGTCAACATATTGCATCCAGGTAAATGCCCACAGAGACATGAAACAATAATGGATCACTTGCATATTCCAAAAGATTACAAAGACAAACAGAAAATTCTAAGAGTTGGTGTGCCCTCAGTTTGTTCCACCTCCATAATCCCCCCACTTCCAAATACCGTGCCTGCATTCAGCACCCACAGCAAAATTCCCCAACCTGTCTACATGCAAGTTAGATGTTCATGGTAGTTTAACACGTACCTTTGGCTAGGCCCAGAATGGCTATATCAGCCGCGACTAGCCGTCTGCACAACGACACCCACATTTGCGCAATTGATTGTTGTGGTCTCTGGAAGCACATAAAACACATTATTATGTATCTAAAGGCTAGTAATGTCAACATACTAAAAATGAGGCACAATTACCCAATGCCCCATCCATAGAGACTTGAAAGACACACGTCGTCTGACATTTTCTGAAGGAAAACCAAAATGCCGTATCTGTAACAGTGATGTGATATTCCACTCTTAAGATGTCCAATGCCTTTTTATCATTTCTGTATCACCTGCAAGGTACAGATTGGAATATTGGTAATGCCAAATACTGTAAAAGTGTAATTTTTCAGGCGTTGTAATTTTTAGCGTGTAAATTTTTGCGCTTCTGCAATTTTAAGGATTTTTCACTTGTTTTTTAAATTCATTTTTTTTTTAGCTCTCCTAGAACCTACACTTACACACAAATAAAAACATTTTTGAGTGTTCTTAATTTCTCGCTTGCTCAGAAGTATGCAGAACGTGTGAAAATTAAATGTAGCGTGAATATTTCCACTTTTACAGTCATCCAGCATTTAACCCCCTGAACACTACCCGTCTCATCAAATTTTCTTGATTGGCTTATTACATCATTATATTCATTTCCAATAATCATGAAATGCGTTCCAAACATTTTAAGCGTCTAAAACCCAGGCCACGTAGCCAGCCCGGTCATTCCGAGTGGGCAATTTCCCGGTGGTGCACTAATGTCCACGAGCACAGGCCAAAATAACCTCTGTCGCCTTGCAAAAAAGGTCCGAAAAAAGGGCTGATTCAACATGAATATCCATCTCTCTTCCGGATTTTCCCCTCAAAAAGTTTTCAGAGGGGCCTCTTACCCCCCCCCTCCCTCAGTTCCACCGACACCTAACCATGTTTGATGGCTAAAAAAATCACATAGGTTCGATCTTAAATATTCAACAGTATGCAGTACAATATTGTAGACATCTTTTTTATGCACTATCCTCTAGGTAAATGATTCAGGCTTGGAGTGCGTGCCTCTCAAGCTAGCCACCAACTGTCCTTACAACAGTTATAGAACTTTTAGTTGTGTTCAACCCCGAATGTCCGAAGCATGTCTCATGTAATATGCTCTCACGTAATTTGCATGATATGGGAGGTTTGAAGTGTGTGGACTGTAACATGTTTCAATGTGTACACGGATGGAAAGTACACTGTACTTTCATGTCATTTTCATATTATTTTGGGAGGAATGCAGCAATAACATTTGATAAGACAATGGGAATTTTAAAATTGTGTGACACATGACTGACTGTTTCTTTAATGGAGCAGATAAATAATGGCATGGTATAATTTTAATGTCACAATCATCTTATAACAGATTAATCCACTAATTTAGAAACCACAGTTGCCCTTTAATTTCATAATGCGGCACTGCTCGTCAATATGGGTTGTTCATAAACAGTGTTGGGCCGTTCCTTCAACTACCTGCAATTTTAGTGTATTGTATAATGCAATATTACACAAGTGCGTTATTTTCAAAACAAAATATATATTTGCCCTCAGCACACTCCACATCCGGTCAATAAAAGCAAAAACAGGCATTACTTATTCACTTGTTTTGTCAGCCCAAATCCCAGACAATATATGATTGCTTTTAACAAGTTTGCCTCAATTGCATGCGTAATATCTAAACAGGGGAACCGCGCAACACCTTTCATTATTGAGGTATGAGGCGAACGGGCCATCCTTCGGTTTCCAGGAACTTTAATATAGGGTCTTGTGTTGTGACATCGCCTGGAGTGCTTCCATTTATTGCTGTTTTTACTCCCTTATGAGCTCACCTCCCTCCGAGGGACATGGTACATGAATGTAGGTGCAAATTTTGTTATTAAATCCAACTGCCAAAGAGCCCATCACAATATTCAAGTTTACATAAGAGAGCTTACAATCCATGATAAGGTGTACTTTTTGTTGTTATTTCAATAGTCAAGGTAGGCGACATGGAACTTGAGAGAGCTTCACATTAAGTACAATTCATTTCTTCTTATATTACACAACCCAGCGGCTTCCCAGCTTTGTCATTTTCCGTCACTTATACACAATCCCCCACAGCGACATCATTTCCTTATTTATTTTGAATAGAGATCTCAAAGTGCTGTTTCTGTTCAAACGATTGCTAACACAACACGTTTTTTTCCTTGGCTACCAGAGGGCACATACTGTATGCACATGGGCAATAACTCAAAATACATATGCTACTGAAATAAGCAAATTAAATGATTTTCTATTTATGTTTGAGTATTGGACAAAAGTGGATACTTAACAAGGGAAGATGGAGGAGAGAAATGTATACAAGGGATAGTATTACGATATATGAATAATATCGATAAGGTCCATAATGGAATTTGGATCCGGGAGGGAGGCAATTTCCTTATTTTCGTAGCCCAATCTAGAACAGATGAAGTCCCAATCAGGATGTTCATGCCGGAGTGATAAACTGTTTTTCCTCTAAGTACAGCTTCAACTTCCTTTTTGCAACAAAAATAGCTGAAGGTTCAGGAGCACTGTTTTAACCCCAATTGCCTATCATAATCTGATTACAAAAAGCGACATGTGAATGGGTGCAATGGAGATGGACCGTTTGCTGAATGCGTAACAGAGTGATGTGTGAATGGTACGATTATACAATGTTCCAACATGGTCATTAGTGACCTTGCAATGGGGTTAATAAGCTCTGATGGCAAATAATTATAGCTTGCATGTACGTTACATGGACATCACACTAGCCAACATGGGTGCACACAAAGGTTGCTGTTTCACCACTACTATAATCTATTCACTTTAAGATACAGAACCAACCTTTGATAAAGTTATTGAGTTAACATTGAAGATGGAATGTCATTTTGTACTCTTGGTAGGACATGATGGTATGAAATGAATGTACTTTTACTCGCATAATTTGGAGAATCTCTCACACACAATGTAGAAATGTCCTGTGTAGAGAACATGGTCATGTTTCTTTTACACTAACAGGGTATAGTAGGATATACTCATCCACTGAGGACACAGTTCAGCAAAGTGACGTGATGGATTAACATGAATTGGCCTATGTGGATTTGGGTATCTTAACTCATACCCAAAACGCAGGAGGTTTATTTTTTACACAATAATTAGTTGATGGAAGGTACTGAACTTGCCCTGGCATGATGATGTTTTCTTTTTCTTATAACTGTCCACTCTCCAGTGGTTTTCCACTTTTTCCTCTGCAAAGCACAATAGGACCGGCTGATCAGTACTGGACACTTTCTTAAAGATTGATCCCTCAAAACAATATTTTTCTTTTTGCACTTTACGCTCCTGTAGGCTGGAACGTAACTCTAACTAATTCTCTGCGGGCCGGCGTCAACTAAATGCTGAAGAATTCCTCCATGGGTTATCCGAAATTTTAAATGGCTTTACTTTCTCGCAAACATCAGATATTCCATAACTAATATTTCCCATGCTGGTTAACTTTTGGTTTCAGATTTGTTAAATTGAGGACAAAAGGTCCCGCAAAAGGTACTTCACTGAGAATTGCACTTATGAAGACTTTGTTGGTCATTTTATATAAAACTTATAGGACATATATTAATAGTCATTGGTAGAAGTCAAATCCTGTCAACTTTCATCCTGAAAACCTTGAAAAGCGCTAACAAAGCAAACAACATCATTCACAGTGAACGGAACGAAGCTTTTTTAGAATGTTAGAGTCAATAAAACTCAAGCTCTGCAAATCTCATGAGAAAGAACTATTCCACATCTGATTTCACCGAAATCCCCTCGTAAATATAGAATCCAATAAGCCCCGCATCAAATCTTCTGCGACGGTGACCGCTGAAATAGAAAAGCAGAAAAAAAGTTCATTTTAGTATATACTCTATATTATATATAGTGTCAACCATCACCAATTATTCACTGTTTGATTGACAAAAAGTGTCATTACTTAGACGTGAGTGACCACAAGACTCAAGTTAAATGCACGATGATTGCATGCACCCACAAGCTGACCAAGAATCGTGGTGCCAACCAACTCCATGTTCCGTCGGAATAATCGCTGAAGATGAATAGAGAGGAGGAGGTGGGTGCCTGGGATGAATGTAAAAACATCCCTGTTTAATTGTATGTAAAAGTTATGATTTACTGCCCCGGTCCTCAGGTAAGTTGATCATGGTGAATTGGTATCACGGAAAGGAATTAATAATTAGCTTTACACTACGTTTGTGTGCCGCAAATTATCACCTTGTCTTTTGCAGTAGCTATAAATCTGCAAGTGAATGGTTTTATTACATGGCCATAATATCTTCCCTGTAAGTAAGCCATGCACTACCACCGATGATGGGATCACTTATCCACTAGATGTACCCTCATACTAGAGGCCAGGAATCTGTATTTTTGCCACATAGACAGATAGTGTACCCACAGCAGCTCTACGGCACCATCGCTGAGTAACTAATACATATGGTTACACCGGTCTCAGTGGTGTGATATTTCTGACATCAATTTAGTTTAGATATTTTGGCATTTTTAGGTTAAGTCCAGGTTAATCAAGGATTAACGAGTTATCTCATTAGTAACGCAATGGATTGGCATAAGAAAGCTGATTAACTCCCTTTTTGAAGATCTGCAAGTACTAGTTGATTGCTAAGATGAATGGGAAAAAAAACAATCTCTCTGGGAAGACCAAGTTGGTGTCTGGAAAATGCTGATGGGGAGGTAAATCAGACTCGTGATGGAGGAGTGACAAAGCCCCTCTCCCCCAAAAAAGAGTGATGATCTCAATGGCAAGGAAAATGATGGGCACTCCAGCTAGGGAGCCACTGTTTAGCTCTAGCAGGCACCACTTCAAATTCACATATGCACCCTTATTAAAATAAGGGCCTTAAAATGATGATGGATCAAGGACATACACATTTGTTGGTTCAAGCTTTAAAAAGATACAAATCCTTAACAAGCGGAACAATTAAAACAACTCCACAAACATGTAAATTATAATCTTTTTAAGTGCAATTTTAACAACCAATTCCATTTCAGTTCAAACTAAAATGGTTGCTACCGGAAGTTCAGAAAAAATACAAACCTAAATAGAACCTATTATACAAAAAAAATCCCAAAAAGGGAAAAATTTTGTTTTGAAAAACTTGTATAATTCAAATACCATGAATATAACATCCCACTCTCCCGCTATCGATACGGCTGTTTTTTAAAAGAGGTTGAATGTAGATTTTTGCGGCTCGTGTAATACGTCCCTCTGGAGCCATTAAAAGACGTCACAGCCACTGGTTCGCCTAAGTCACTGCCCGCCTCCTACTGTAACACTGAGAAATATATTTGGCTCCGCATTAAATTATTGCCCAAATACGTCAGGGAGAAACAGATTGGTGTCCGTCGGAGAATTTAGGTACGCATTTTCAGAGATGCGAATGCAGTAACGGTTCTGGATGTGGCAGTGGTAAGGTCTCCTTTTCAATATGGAGTGTTAAATAAAATCATTAGATTTAATATCATCTTGCTGTGATCAGTGAAGGCAAACATATAGTGTGCAATGCATAGGCAAGGCTGAGAATACGGATGGCTGTCAGGACGAGCCTAAAACATACATACGAGGACCCTTGAGTTTTGCACGAGCTGTACAGGATTGAATGAAATAAGATTGAAGTGTTCTGGTGGAAAATTAGCTTTAGAAACTCCCACCACAAGCTTTGAGTATAATCAAATCAATTTCAAATTGCCATCGAAAATAAACACTTCAAATATTGTACTTTTGTTTTGAACAAATGGCTGACTTAGAATCTTTTGGAATTTTGGTTTTCATGTATTTTCCTCCCTTGTGGTGCAATAATACAATTTGGGGAATGTTTTTAACTAAAAAATGCTTAATCCAAGGATTGCCAGTACATCGATAAGACCCAACAGATATTTTTTTAATTTGTTATAAAAAAACCACCTGCCACGTCAAATTTTTGCTTGAATTAAAAAATATTAAATTAGTCATACCCTTGTTCCCCAGCCCAATATTGTTGAATACTGTAATTACTTATTTATAAAAGATGTATTTTTATTTACACACTGAACACATACGCTGCTAAAATACACAATTATTTTGCCTTAAGAATTTATAAAAAAAAGTCTACTGACCCAATTATTTGTTTAGCCTGTTACAAGCTGATACGCAAGCCAACTTAAGGCAATTCTGAGGCAAAGGGCTGTGGATCACAAAATTCCCCTTAAAGCTTTTTATTTTAATTGCAGTTCTGGTCAGATATTGAATTACAAATATTAAGGTAATCTGTCTAGATAAGATGGAACTTCCCCCATCATTTTTTTCAGCCCTCACTTCCAATTAAAACAAAATCAGTCAACTTTTGAAATGCAAATTTATAGCCTATAAATGCTCATTTCCCTGTAGGATGCTACATTATTTCTCTTTAAGTACTACACTTTTCAAGTTCAAGCCCTTAAGCCACATATTCCTACTCTATTCAGTGTTCTCCCCCAAACAATACACTTATGTTTACTTTATTCCGGCATTTCTTGTTCCACAGCTTCCTGACTCCCAATTGCAAACTGGAATACAAAACCCCCAAGTGGGCAATGAACAATCATTCACACATCAAAACCCCCATTTTTCCACAAGCCCCACTGCTATTTATAGCTCCCCCTTTTTCCACCAACATATGGATGCCTTGGAGCAAGGTCAGCCTGGTATTTTTAGATGAATAGTATGTCTGCCACTTGTGCTCCAATTGTCTGACTTGCTGAGACACATTCGGGTCTGTTGTGTTCCCATTGGGGGTGTATTCATGTTTGTGCCACCAAGTTCAGGGGTCAGGAGAGAAACTTAAGAAAGGGGAATGTTTTGTGTCTGCAAATTGTGGAACATTTTTCAATAAAAACAGTCGGGACTACCTAGGTACCCCACATCCAGGGTCAGCTTGAGGTTGGAACCTGATTTTGTACAGCCTGACAGCTTAATTTCTAATGACAATGCCCATCAGACCGCTTACTACAGACTACTTTCAAAGCTGTATTCTACATGCAGTGATCCTTCAAATTGTACTTTGAGTATTAGCCTTTACCCTGGTAGATTCTTATGGATGGTTCGTCACCCATGGCTTCTGTAGGTTCATTCTAAAAGCCACTTTAAATGGCGTTTACACTGGGCAAAAGTCGTTGTCGAACAGTCGAATTATACTTTTTTCAATGACATACTAGCAATAAATAATTTTACATGTACTTAATAGATCCTGGAGATCCCATTGTATATCCACATACCCTTCCATTTTGGCGTCCTACTGAAAGAAAAAAGGGGTACAAGAAGAATATATGATATCTCGATCCTCAAAGAAAAAAGGTTATTCGTAAATTTGTTAACAAATGGGAAACCAAACTGTAATATTTCTATACGAACCATCAAGAATGGAACCATATCTGGTAACACTTTTTATGTACAATTTAATACGAAGCTAAGATGGTTCCAATTCAGATTAACCCATAGAATTCTAGGCACAAATTCTTTTCTATTTAAAATTCGCAAGAGAGATAAAATCGGTGCACATTTTGCCTAGATCAGAGGAAACTCGTTGCAGATGTTTTGCAACTCCAATAACTAATGCATTTTGGGAAAGGGTATAAAAAAAATGGATAAGAAGAACAAATACATGTTAAGAGCTAAATGGGACAAGTATTGACTTTTTGGAGTTATTGGACGATCAGGCAATGAATTGATTTTGTTATTGAGTAGATTTCATATATTAAATGAAAATGCTAGAAAGTCACCCTTCGCTTCAAGCACTCAAAATTGAAATAAAAATTATTATGAATTAGAAAAATATCACATCTCTATGTAATAATAAAATGGGCAAATTTTCTAAATGATGGGGGAATATTGAAGAGACTTTGGTAGAAGAAATATTTGTAATATTATACCGGGTGAAAATATTGAGATTATGTTGCTGTACTATATTTGTATGTTTATAGATAAAGAAATGCAAAATAAAGTTTGTTTCCCTCTGTGGAAAAAAAATAAAAACTAAATAAAATTGAAAAAAAAATAATAATAATTTGCCAATTGTAGTGTTTAATACATGATTTTGAATTCGCAGTCAGAAAAATGAATTACGTGTTGCTTGGTGATCCCCCCTGGTGATAGGCCGAGACGTGTACGGCCTCGAGTCGGGCATCATGCTTGCGGTAACTGAAATGATTACAAACTTTCGTTGACACTTACAAAAGTCATAATACGATTACGACTATTCGAATTCACCTCAACTGAATGATGATAAAGTCACATTGAAATTCGACTTTTTGCATGGTGTCCTAATAAGCTGTACTGTTTACACTTATACGTAAATGGAATCGGATTACGACTAATGAATTCGATGAGACTTTGCCCGTAAACGCCCTATAAGACTAGGTTTGTTTGTAGTATGGCATTTTAATGATGATTCTAATATGGTAGTTTTTTTGTTTTTTTTTTTTTGCTATAAAGTTGCAGAACCCAAAAGCTAAACTCCTGGACCCTACCCACCTATGATACCAATCTGTCTGATTGGCTAATTACAGGATACTATAAAGATAGCCCTCTGAGTAACCAATCAAAATGTGCTCTAGATCTCGGTCTCAACTGCATCTATTCTTACCAGTATCTCTGATAATGATATATGATATTAACCTGCAAGTAACCAATCACAAGATATTGATATTAGATTTGCAAGCCATCATTTTTTAACAGTCATTTTTTTTATTTTTTGACATTTTGAGATATTGATGAAACTATTTACTACACATCTTTTATTTAAATGTCATATTCAAAACAAGGTTAAGTGGATTAATAATACTGAGTGTATTCTTAATTAATGAAACTTGTTCCGTATATTTGGCTTCTCAAATTGTTGATCAGAGGTGAATTAACGTGTAATATTAAAAGTAGACATCGAGATACAATATATCAGAATGGGTATTTCAGTAAACCATTCGAGTGCTGTATTTTCCAGGAAATCTTTAGTGAGTCAAAACTTTGAGTTATTTGCTGTTTTACCAACCTCTCAAGCAATAACCTTTGTAGATTTGACTAATACAAATATTCCTGCACTAATTGGTTTTAAGCATTTTTTTCATCAAGCTAGAAAAAAAAATTGATCAGAAATTTACTTCATGTCCAAACACACATAAAAGTGTGAACTTTTCCAATCAAACAAGCAAAGGGCATCATTAATTTGACAAAAATAAAGAATTTTTGCAAAATTAGTCTCTCATAGCCTATTGTCGGAACATCTTTCATAATATTTTAGTATTCTTTGAGAATATTTTAGTTATTTTTGTCGTCATTTAGTTTTGTCTGGTATTTATTCCGGCATTTCTGTTCTGGAATGATTTTTCTCAAAAATTAATTTTTCTATTTTTTCTATACCTTTTTCAAGTTTAATTTATTTTTGCGTAATTATAAAGTATATTTTCCCTTTTTCTTTGCTCGTACTGCTAGGTCGTATCCGAAAGTTGTAGGCCTGTTAAACCTTTTTATTTTCCCCTTTGGGGACGAAAGTGATTTCTAATAAGTAACAATTAAAATCAGGTTTTAATTTTTAACATCGTTGAAAATTCACATCATCGATATATGAAGTGATTTCTTAATAGCCACAATTGCAATGAAGTCCCCATTTTGATTCCATTTTCTTAGTATTCCAAGCCAAGTTGGGAGATCTGCACAATAGGCTAAGCCTGCCCATACAACGTACTCATCACGTATTTTATCCCCACAATATTCCTGTAATACAATCCTCAGAAAAGTTAACTTGGCACACTGTTACAAATTGTGGGAAAAGGTAGCTGCAATGAACGGGGGGGGGGTCAACAGTGTTGCCACCATGTATGCCGGGATGATCAGTTTGTGGGGAGAACGGGGCGTCTTTCACTTTGGCAGAATTTAATATTCAGCTGCTGAAAAGACATTTAATTCTGTTCTGACATGCATTAAGTACTTTCAATGTATACTTTTGGGCATTGTTACAAGTAGACCCCCCCCCCCCCCCCCCCAAAAATATATTCTTTTTTCCTTACCCCCCCCCCCCAGTCTACCACCTTCTTTTGAAGTATTTCTATATAGGCTAATAACATGATAATAACCTTTGAGTAACCAATAAAAACATACTTCGATATTTTATATGCACATTAGGATGGGAGTAAGATTTTCTTACCACTATAGATTTATTTGCACATTTATGGGAGGGGAGTAAGATTTTCTTATGTCTCAAACTGGTGGTAAGAACACTGGGAAAATATTTATCCAGTGGTAGTACTTCATCATTAACGCCAAATATAAAATTTCTGAGATTCCAATTTCTTATAACATAAAACAGAAACAAAGTTTTCAGTTTTGCTAGCTTCATTTTAGCAGTGATGGAAAAATTTTAACTAAAGGCACTAGTGATAATGATGCTAACAAGGCTAACTGCAAGGGGATTGCAAGACTTAACACCATCTCTAGCAGGAAATATTTCTTTCAACCCCAATGTGGCACCCCTTTTTCAAAATTTTATAGGAGGTGCCCAGTGCCAAAACCTGCCTTGCCTGAGTCCACGATTTGACAGTAAAAAATCTCAAGATTTTGGGAAATAAAGGTGTAACCCCCCTCATTTGATAAAGGCGTATCCCTCATTTGCTAGACTGCAACAACAAATTTTGACCAAAACAGTAATGTATTTAGCTAATTCAACCCTCAAATTCTCACAATGAAAAAATGTCCCTACGGTACTGAATGGCCAAAATACGAAGGCCCACTTTAAAAATATTCCATACACAACACACAAGATGTCTGTTGTATTAATCTACTGCAGCTCCCAACAACACTTAGATGTGGCCCCCAACACTCACACATGCATGAAATACCGACTGAGATAACTATCAAAAAACTTCAATCACTATAAGGGCGAACATTTATAGGAATATATTCAGGTTGGCAGGCTTTCTGCTACAAAGGCCTGTAAGCACACCAAGACAATCAGCCCGATAACAGTTACCCATCAATATGAATCGTGCACCAGTACCTACCTAGATAGGCCTCCGTAATTGACAGGCATTTTAAAATGTCCACAGCCCATTTACAAATGGTTCCCATCATTAGAACTCGCATCCTTTCTACAAATTTGATAGTCTTGAGATTTTCCCCCGATTTAGCCTCCGCATTGATACAACAGTATGCTCAGGTATACACAGTAACCGGGATGTTTAAATGATTCACATGGTTAAGTTTGCCTTGCAGATATACTGATTTGTACTGCAGCAAATGCTGCACACAGATTATACAGCGTATGGTTGAGGTGGTAACCTGGATCAAAGTGACCTGGCCGGCAGTAGGTAATTAAATTGGCAACGAGAGATTTCACTATCAGGTGTCCTAACAACAAAATTACTGATTTTTGCCCCTGATGTAAAGCTTTTCATCCAAAATATCCTCATCTGAACAGGTTTAGGCTGGAGAAAATGATTTCTTGGTACAAAAAATGTGAAATATTAATTTCGTATAGGAGCAATTATGAATTTAGCATGTCTATATTGAAATATATATAAGGCAAATCAAAATCGCCCTTTATCTCTCTTTCAAGACATTTATGTAGCAATACAAGGTAAGATATCTATAGAGTGTCTAATCATATGAAATTACTATTATGACAAAATATTGGGTGCCTCAAATTCTCTTGTTGCACCTTGAAGTCACTATCTTTTTCTTTAGTCTCAAAAGATCTTTAAGTGAAAAAAAATGCACTATTTGAATATGCCCCCTTGCGGGTAATAGATATTCCTTTCGAGAACTGAAATGAACAATATTTAAACTGAAATGTAGGCATAGGCCTTTTAGGTCTCATGACTAGCCTTTTTGACATGATCTACAACACAGACACCCAGTTAGTTCCCCCCAAGACATATGCATCTCTGCAGGGCTACACTAGCAGCCTGCTAAAATCAACAGTACATGCAAATATTCTCATATTATTATGAGCTAAAACATGCTCATCCATCCTCAGGGACACAGGTCGGGGTTGTACATATTTTAAACATGAAACTGGCCTGGTGTTGTATTCTGGGCATCATAAATTCCACTCAAAAGCCCGGGTGTTACTGACAAAATACAAGTGGGATGGAAATGACCAACTGAGTCATGGTGTCTGCCTACCAAAGGAATAAAAACAGCACGATCTATCCATCAGTACTGTCCATATTGTAACCAATTATTTTTTTTCTCTCAGCCAGTCTGAAAGTATAGGCTAAATGTCAAGAGTGTTAATTTCGCAGGTGTAATATTTTGCACTCAGCAAATTTCATTATTTCACTTGTTTTTAAATTCACTTTTTTCAGAGCTCCTACCCAGACGTACGAATCAAATTTTTAAAAAATGTTGTTTTTAAAGTGCGCAAAGCTCGAAATTAATGTAGCGTGGAAATATTGCCACTTTTGCAGTAATCAGTGAAAGTGACCCAAAACAGAATAACAAATATACTATTTATGCCATTTTATGCATTTTGACATAACTTTAAAAATCTACAACACAAAATGGTATTACTTAAAAAATACCAAAACAATTGCATTGCACTCTACTCAAGATTACAATTCTTACCATACCTGAGTAGTAGGCCTAATGCGCAACTACTAGGCACTTTTTTAATTTACTCTTTGGCCTCCTCAATCAGTTTCTATGAGATTTCAACATTCTCTTCTCTCTAGTGCAACTTTCTCTAAAACACCCTGTCTCCTGGGGACAGCTTTCCTACAGTTGTGTTCCAGTTGTGCTGCAATGATATTCCATGTTATAGTCTACTGCAAAAACATTGGCAAGTGACCCTGGCAAGCCAGTTATCCCTGTCTACAACCTACAGCATGCTAGGTGCCTACTCTTTATTTGGCACTTTGCAAACAAGAGTTTGATAGCAGAGTTTCACACTGGCATTGCACTTGTTATTCAGTCAGTGGGGAATTGAGAATTGCACATCCCACTTGCCCCCCTCCTTGCTGGAACCATGCATGGTGGCCAAAAAGCAATGTGTGTTTGTTTCCTGTACCTTATAACTAGGGCGGTAATTTAGAAACTGAGGTGTTGACTGTAAAGTTTGGCTAGTGGTTGCAACTGATGTGACTTGCTTTGGAAAACCATTTACATGGGCCCCTCTCCTACAGTTATATAGTAAAATGAAATAAATGATAGACCTTGTATACCCTTCTTAAGTCTGCAAGTGCTTTAACATTTATTTTGCTGTCATAAAGATGCATCACATTATTCAAACAACACTTAAAATTTGGGCAGTCTTCATAACAGCGCACAGAAATAACTACTACTATTACTACAGCTCTCCAACTTATGGGTAAGTGGGATAAGGAAAGATAAAGTGTCTTGACCAAGGACACAACATGTTACCATGGCCAAGGCGTCTCACAACAACTTAATCAGTCAAAATGATCTTATCCTACACTTTTCCACGGACCATTTAAAAAAACATGTGGGGGCTTTGCCGCTCTCCTGGTCTTAACAATATCATAGAGTTGAGGGCTTCTGAAACATGATTTGCCTAGTGGTATATATTCTATATGTTCCCAATCCAATCCCCCAATTTACAGGATTTTAAATTTAAATCCAAACATTCTCATTTCCACGCCAGGCTCAGGCAGGGGCCCTCATCCTTTCATTCATCAGCAATTGGCTTGTGGTAACATCTCAAAACTGCTTTCGCTATGAATCGTATATCCACCTGGGTCCTTATTTGTAACGAACTGATGTCAGTGGAGAGAGCCGAACATTCAAAATGAATCCAATCAAATTAGTTGTGGGAAACCTTTTTATGTGAAAAGTGCTCATTATAGTACTGGATTTCAAGATCAACTGCCCCTTCTTTCAATCCATAACATCAATCATACAGCTAAACACATAACATTAGTGTAATAGTAAATGTCTGTAATGTGGGCTCAGGTTGTAGCATCCCACCATTAGAGCATGTGCAGAAGGCCTGAGAACATTGAAACCGCAATACTATTTACGGGTCAGGAAAATGGCTTGTAAAATTATGCAGTTTGGGCCCTGTGGCACCATAGGGAATCAAAGGGCAGGACCTTGGAAGGGCAGCTCTCAGAAAATTTTGAGAAGTTGCAGAAATCAAATTGGGAATGACTTGTTTTAATTTTAACTCATGATTTTACATGGTATCTGCGCTATTATTATAGTACAAGTACACACTATTACTTTTTGGTAAGGTAACCTTTTATCAAGTGTATATTTGGTGTATTGGTGATAGCCTTTCCCATGAAACAACTAAAATTATAATATGATTAATCGGGTCAGAGCACTTTTCCAATTTGCTTTTTCCTCAAGCCTTGACCTCAAATATTCCCATTTTTTCCCCACATCCGTTCCCAATTCATCAATATCATACTAATTCATGCTTTCAAAACTGGCAGATGCCCAGTCCCCCAATGAAAGAACCTGACATGACGTTCCCAACTTCTCAGTGATCCCCAAAATACTTATAAAATCATAAAATGTCACTATGCCATGGAATGGCCGCATGCTGCAATAATCCAACTACGAGAGCATGAAGATGCCTTACATTCTGGCATGAAATCTATACCATTTGAGCCAAAGAAATGTAAAATTACCTGTCTCGAAAACTCAAGATCCAATGAGTCAAAACGACTTTTCCCCAATCCTCAATAGAGTAACAACCTAAAATTATAGATTATGTTAACTAAGCACTGTGGGCCAAAAGCTAGGTATCCAAGTGCTACTAGAGCGTGAAGACATCCGTAAGCACTTGCACAGGATCTATAATACCTGTTTGGTGTAAGGAACATGAACCCTTTTCTTTTGCCACATATTATACACAATTAGGAGGAGAGGCTCAAAGTTGTGCCAAACATACACTATAATCTACTAATAGCATGTTTTACCTAGGGTTGCCATTATACCTGGTCTTCCCCCCTATGTTATCTGAATGCATTTAATCAAATGTCATGTTTCACTTATTTAGAGTTATAGTGATACCACTATAATCCCATTAAGTCCACAAGTTACCTGTCACATTGATCTCACGATCACTAGTTCAACTACTACTACTTAACTATAATCCTGGTGCGTTTTTTGAGGCAGATCAAGCTACTGGAGCATGAAGATAGCCGCAGACAACCAGACATGAATCCAATAGACCAATTGGGCAAGGAAACTGTCTGAAGGGAAATCTCTCACGAAGGATCTCGTTACGAGAACTTCATGAAAAATGCACAGGTACATCCCTAACCTGCTTACTACTGACTACTTTACTTCTTTTTACCCAGAACTGAGTTCCGGGCGCACTGCATACTCGCCGATGTGTTAACAGCGACGAGGAAGATTGATGTAGCCGCTGACATTCAAACAAGAACACCAATATCAAATCAGTACAATTGCTCATAAAAGGAAATTGTCTGGGGTGATATACTAACCTATTCAATGGTCCCCATTGTGACAGTCCAGTAAAAATGTACCGGTTGTATTTTTTTCCCAACTATTTGGTAGTTTTACCATTCCATCGAACATAACCTCGTCCTAACATGTGTAGCAGTCTGTATTCAAAATGTATCTATGAGAGTCGTGAACCTCAAAGCTCTGAATGAATGACCCGTTAGCTAACCTTGACCCCAAAGGGTGCTAAGCAAAGTTGCTCACACCCTTCACCCAAGTATGCCTATCACACCATCCCAATTATCCAATAAATTAAATGTCATGGTAAAATGAAGTTATATTTTTTAACCAACTGTTATTATTAATATGCAGAAATGTATTTCATGTGCTGTGAATTCGCATCGGCTTCCATAGACATTACAACACAATGTACTCCTAGCACTGCAAACCAGCTGTGGTCTACATGATACCCTATAGAGGCCTTGCTTTCCGTATTATCAAATAGTTCAATTTTAACTGTACCTAAAAGGTTAATAATAACAGCAGGGATTACATTGCTTGGACGGCAAAAAAAAAAAAAAAAAAAAAAGATCTACATTAAGTGTACATTAATATTGGTAAGAGAAGATTTGTCGGGCGTCCAAAGCACAAAGGATGCAGATATCAGGGTGTTTCCTACTATATGGTTTAATGGACCAAATATGCTAACTAGATTCCTAATAAATGCACACGATATGGCCACATTCAGCTGGTACACTACTATTTAATACTAGGCAGTCCCCGGATTTCGCGACACCTGACTTTTTTTAAAGTACTACTTGTTTTGAAAAACCGTTTTTTGCAATTACTGTCTTGTGGGATACGCATTCGCTAACCAATCGAACTTGATCTGCCCGCCAAGCAACACCCACCCACCAAGTTTCATAACCATACAACCGCCCTAGCCTCCGAGGATATATAATTACTGTTTTTGGAGTCCAACCCCAAAAATTTGAAACCTGTTTTTGCGAGCGTACGCGGCTTGTGGGGGGCGCATATTCCCTAACCATCGCACTTTACTTGACCGATAAAAATAGCTGACATGAAAGAAGACAGACACCCATGGCCTCTTATAAAGATAGATTGTAAAAGCACATTGGCATAAATTAAGGGAGAGAGTTTCAAGATTGATACACTCATCAACCCTCACAAATGCACACCACACATGCTGCAATAGCAACACCCACACATGTACAACACACATATGCACATTTTTGACAAGGGAGATAGTCCTGGTATTAAAAGTCCCATCTCAAGTGCCATTTTCAATTCATTCAAAGGGGGGGGTCAAAAATTTAGGTAGGCTATCAAAAGTGATTGTCGGGTCAATCGGAACAATTACGGTTGCCTGAGCTCCTACCTTCCATAGATCAAAGTATGAAAGGTTAATTAATTTAATGTACTTTCTGGTCAATGGGCCAAGTCACAGTTAGGATGTCCGATTTGATGCTAGGTGTCTAAGTATTCCATCTATCTTACATTGTATGTTGTTTGATGACATGGAAAATTCAGAAATTCATCAACTTCAAGAACCAAAACATTGTAGTGGGAAAAAACAAGCATCTGTCAACATATTGCCCCATTGCGTACAACATTGGATATCCAGCCAAACATCTCAGACATTATGTGAAATGCACATTCTGCCATTTTCCACAGCTGTCACATCGGATACACTATAAAAAAACACCTGCCACTTGCTTATGCTGCTTGCACATTGGCTGTGATCACATAAATGTGCATGTTAAGCACACTGCACACTAACCCTTGTCGTGCATGCCATCAGTAATTGGTAAAAATCGAGTCCCGGGGATATGAAATGGTATGGGTGTAAGGTTTGCGCTTACAAACCCAGGGCATAATCTGTGACGGTTTTTTCGGGTGCCAATTGCTAATTTGCTTTGGATGATATTTCAAATTGGGTTTGATCTTCAAAATGGGGATCTCAGTAGCAGGCTTACAAAGGTGTCACCCCCCCACCGACCTGAAGGTTGTGAGGCATACAATGCACAATCACTGCTGTGCTTAATACTACTGTAAAAGTAGAAATATTTTGCGCTACTTAATTTCCGCGCCTTTATTATGCGCCTTCTTCGAGCAAGCGCGAATATTTAAGAACACACGAAAATGTTTTTTGTGTGTAGGTCTATGTTAAATAGCTGAAAAAAACGATTTTAAAAACAAGTGAAAATCCTAAAAATTGCAGAAACACAAAAAATTACACGCGCAAAAGTTTAACCACTTTTATAGTATTCAAATTTTTAAATTAATTTATTTATTTTTTTTATCAAGCCAACACAAGTTTACTAACTTACAATGAATTGCCAATTGCAGTAGGGGTTAGAAAAATGACACCACGACCACCCAGTGCCAGAAATGTCAGACAACAAACCAACGTGCAAAGTGTATTTATCTCTACCAACACAAACTCCCCAGCCACAGTATCCCCCCACAACATGCCTCAGTGCGTGCATGGTGTCACCACAGGTCAGCATAATACATTGATTGAGTTCAAGCATCCCAGACAGATAATGCCCATTCTATTACCACCAATACCCCATCTCCCTACCCAATAATCATCTCATCACTTGTGCCCATACCAGCATGCAGGATGCCAGCACCAGGCCTGATACCTAACATTTGTTAGGTAGGGTGTTGACCTCACATGAGGACAAACGCAGGGGAGGTGGGAAGGAGAAAATCTGAGAAGCGGAGATTGTGCACCGGTGGTGTCTCTTCCTGCCTTTGTGTTAGGCAGAGAAAGCTTAGTACGATTGTTATACCTACGGTGCATATCTTGATTATTATGCTGTGTTCACGTCTGATTTCGAAGAAGCTGGTTCCAGAGATAAATGGTGGATTGAATCCTATTGGAAATAAGAGTAATTATTGAGTAACATAACTATGAATGTTGGCATGAATGTACAAAGGAGAATCAAAGCACGCAGGGTCTTAGCAACATGGTGTCTGGGGAGAATGAGCTGATCCTATTTTGAAAATGGCTGAATCCCTCTACCTCACTCAAGTTCCCACTTCCAGAAAGAAAAGAAACTGCCCTCTCCATCCAAGATGATCCGTCAGTTGTGATAATTTTGTTTTTAAAAAATACAGAAACGATATAAAATTTGCACATCGATTAGGCACACATGGAGTAAGGCTAACAGATCAGATAATACAAAAGTCTCAATTTCAATTTGAGGCCATTTGAGTAATCATGGGGGGGGCACAGGACATGGATCCAAAATGTCCCTTTAAGGTTGGGTTTGTTCGATGTATGTGCATCGTTGTTTCTATTGATATAAGAGCCTGGCACCAGCATACTTAACTTACCATCAAGTATTATGGGAACAAACAAAGTGCTAATATTGGTGGTTCACCATTAAAATGGCAGTTTTTGTTTAGATCTTTGCAAAGAGAGTGCATTTGGAGGCTGAACTTTCAGGACGATAATTGAGAAATATAGGGGTTTCATCTGATATCAAAATTTATACTACTCAGGTTAATCGGGGTTGGGGTGGTTGGGGCGCGACGGAACAAGCCACCTTAAAATTCATTCTCATTATCAGAATCAGAATTACTAGTAATCCCTTACTCATCCAATCCAATAAGAAAACGCCAGAAGAAATAAATAAGAAAACTCCAGAAGAAATAACACCTCCCTGGCCCTGTAGTACATCCCAGAAGTTAAAAACATCAAGGAATTAATCATTGATTTAGTGCTGCTAAACTCCTCTTCACTGCTAATTTCTTTGTAAGGAGATCTCACGTTACTTCATCATTACATGAGACTAAATAAAATCTATCTCTTTTCACCGCAGTGTCTGAATAATTCAACGCTCTTGTAGCATGTAGCTGTAATGACCGGAAGACTGGGGATCCTGCCGATGTTCCACTTTCCTGCCATATTGAGCATCATTGTCATCAGCACTGAAGCAGCAGCAAGCTATCCGTGTGGACCTCATTATTTTTGCACTAGGCAAGAGTGTCACTTTGAGTTTGACATGTAATTCAATGCATTATCCAAATGAAGAAATAATACAAGAACTCAGTATCGATTACAATATGTGACCTAATCTGTTTTACTCGGACCAATTGGCAATAAATGAAATGAGATGTGGTCAAAAGAAAGATGACAGCAACAGCAGAAAATGATGGAAATGTGTCCTTTTAAAGGCTCATATCTTTCCAATGAAGTATAGCAGTACAGGCATATTGGTGTACCAATATAAATACACCGACCTCTGTGCACCCACTGACATTGAAAATTACATTAATTTCTATAAATCTTTTGATTTAAATATTTGATTTTTCAAATGGCATAATTATTTTTGTGAACTACCTGAGAAGTACCACAATAACATCGCAGAAATATCTCCAGTGTGCACCCCATTTGGTGCTCTGTTTCTGTCCTGATTGTGCATGTGCCGTTGCACATGCATAATGTACTAGTCGTTGAACATGTTCATTTGTATGAGTATGTCGATTTTTAATCAATGTCCAAACTCATGGCATGATTTTATCCCTTTGCATTCGAGGTACGAAGTTTGAAATTGACACTGATATTGACAGAAGCCTTTTTATTCCTTTACAGACTACTTTTAGCAACTTAATATCCTCCTCCTTCCTATCCCTCTCCCTCCCTCTCCCTCCCCTCTCTCCCCTGCTCCACATTGCTAAATTCCCATTTACTATAGTAAAATGTATTTTAGGAATTTATAAAATTATTCAAAATATACCTACATGACATCCGACCTTTCATTTCTGAATGATCAATCTGATCCCACTGCAGGAATTATTCTAAATTTGGCAATATCCCTCTATAATTTTTGTGGTGGTATTTTGGAGCACTTTTGGACACTGACCTCAAGTGACCCATACATGCACAACAAAACAGAATGGAAAATGGGGGGCTGACTATGAAATTCTAATACTTATCACTGATTGCATACTTATAGTATACAGATACGGGGAATATTACCCCTCCTCCCCACTCTGACCACCCATTGACCCATAGGTGACTTCTGACCCCAAATGACATAAAATACAGAACTTTTCAACAAATTCACAAATTTTCCCTAATGTATTCAGAAAAAGACAAACAAAACATTTTATCTTACCTCAATACTTTTCCTGTGTATGCCAACTCCACATGCCTCTGTTGCCGAACCTGTAGAAATATGAAAAGTGTGGATGCTGAGAAATGTTTAGGGCAAATTCCTATGTAAGGGTCAAGATGAATAGATTAACTGCAAGAATTTATTCAATCTACATGTTATCAGAAATGGTTTCTATGCAGGGGTCTACTTGGAATGTGCAACATGAGAAATTGTAAACTGGTTGAGAAATTCAGACACAGGAGACGATCACTCAGGACTGGGAAGAAAACAAGAAGGTGAACTTGAACATAAATTTGACATACACCCTCAACAATGATCTAACAATCTTGGGGATTTCCAAACGGTCATTTAGGGAATTCCTACATGTATTTTCTACGGCAGCCTCGGTCCCAGTGACATTGCAAAATCACCTTTTAAACCTTTGTTCAATTCATGATAATATCATGATAATTTAGGAAAAAATTATTGACTTCAAAATCCATCGGGTTAATGGATTAACCCCACTGCAAAATAGTGTAATTTCCAATAACAGTCATTTAGATTTAAATATTTGTGACCAGGCCTAGCCTTAAGTCAAGTCTGTGTGTGACCGTTCGATAATTATGCGTAAGAGCGCCCTCATACCGTTAAGTCTTTGAATAAGACTAGCACTCGGGTTACGCCAGAAGTTGATGCCGTTCTGTTGATGTTAGGTTGGCATGTCCTACCCCCTGAATCTCTTAAGCTATATTTACCCTGGGCCAAAAGTTGACTTGAATTTAATTGGTCGTCAAACCCTTCCTATACTCAAATTGATTTATGCTACTCCTCACTAATAATTTAAGACACATAGGCCTACTGTACTGACCCTAGTATAATCCCATCAGTTCTTAACTGAAAATAGCTTGAATTTACGGGTGGGATTATAATGGACTCTCCATCCTAACATGAAGCATCAAAATGTCAGCCTTTTCAGAACTAAAGTTATTCCAGATATTTTCAAGGGTCAAATGGGGCATGTGATCAACAAAGACCTGTATAAATTAACTCAAGCATAGACCTATTTAATTTTGAAAAGAAAATCATATAAAACTACCAAAACAAAAAAAAATACATGTAAGCTATTGATTTGCAGCAAAGAACTTATGGTGGGATTATAATAGGATTTTCTATTATTCTTCAGATTCTTTCAAAACTGGGGTATGGAATTATAATCGAACATGGGACTACACTCAGTATGGTACTTCCCAGGAACTAAAACCAGGGATATTCTTTTGAACAAAGATCCTCAGAAAATAACAAAGGTCCTCAGAAGTATAACAATGTGATTTATATTCTGTGTTTGGCTTTACGACCAAAGATACAGTTCCTTTGAAGTCCTCGGAAGTATAGTCATGCAGTTAGGGAGTCTAACTTTAGACCCGGGTTTTAAACCAGGGTTAGTCCTACATGAGTGGACCTTTTTTCCTTTCAAAATACTGTGAAATTTAAATTAACAGGTGAGAAAATTTCTCATGGATGGGCTGTTCCAGCTCATCCATGAGTAATTTTCTCACCCATTAATTAAAGCACGTTTAGATTATGTTGGAAGGAAAAAAGGTCCACTCATGTAGGACTAACCCTGGTTTAAACCCAGGTCTAAAGTTAGACTCCCTTTCAGAATACCAGCCATCAGCTTTACACTGTATTTCAGGGCCTTTCTTACTGAGCACACAAAAAGGCACTTCTCTGTTTGGTGCGCTTCAAGTAATTTGTGTTGAAAGCGTGGTGCTACTTTGTGTGCTTCATTATTATTAACTCACGCCACCGTATGAAGTAAAGGTTTAGCTTTGTTGGGGTCTTTGAAAATAATCCAAGATATCTGGGCGATCATCCAGCACCCTAAAGAACCAGCATTTTTTCAAAACACCTAATCTTTTTGTCTCCTCATATCTGAATAGATTCATGTAATAATACCACAACTAACACTTCATAGATACTACTCTGACACAATCTCTGATGGCACTAGATACAAGTATTCACACCCCAGATCCAGAGTGAATACGATCTGTTAGAAAAATAGATCACACAGAAGAATAAATTCAAGTGAAAAAATCCAATCAAAAGTCATTTCCACATTTGAATAGAATGGCATCTTGTGCACATAAGAAAACACTGACAATTGACACCGATAATACTGACCTAACCAGTTTTTTAAAGGGGCATTCGTGATCCTCAGCCCTCGTCCCCCGATTACCTCAATCAACTTGAGAATTTTCATATCATCTGTAACGTTAACATTAGTAAAATCCACGGTGCCAAATCTTACGAGTGCAAAATTCGGTCTGTTTGTAAGAATTCGCAATTTTAGAAATTACCGCAAGTGGAGCTCTATGGGAACGTGGGAAACCAGCATTTGCTCATAAAACAAAACCGCAAAGTCAGATCAGCTAACAAGTTGTGAATAAATCTTTCTCAATATATCTAGTGAACAATGAATAAAACTGAGGGGCTGGAATCACGAAATACCCCTTTAGGCTACTATATTTGCCAGCTATGCCCCCACACTTAATCAAACTTTTTAAAATTTACTTTTAGGGTGATATCTCTACTCTAGAAAAACCAATACATATATTGAACACAAATTTCAGTTTTAGACAATCTTGTATGTTTATCGGGTGTTGCAAATACATGTCATTTTCCCACAGAGTTTGTTCAGTAACAGTTAGGCAACTCCTCAATGAAATCATTTGTTTTCAGCACATAACGGTTTAATTATTTGTATTGGTAGTAATTGTTATTATATGTATATGTGCACAGATATCGCAAAAAAACAAATTGGCTATTGTTCTTTGATTTTAAAATGATTCTCAGATGACTTCCGTTAGTGCTCAGCCAAGGGTGTTCATGGGACCCCCACTAATTAACGGCTTGGCCGATTTAATCTTTTGGTATCAAAGAAGCGTATTTACAAGTCAGACAAATTAACAAACAATTTCGGAAAAAAATCCCTGTTTAAAGCGGCCAGTGGTGAAACAATTCCGGGGTCTATAGAACCCCCGGTCACTTAAGTGTTAAACTGAAACCTAGTATTTTACCCTTCCCCCCTATCTAAGCTTTAAAACTATCTCTAAACCTTACTCTCGAACTAAAGAGTGAAAAACCCCTACAAGAGTGAAATCTCACTCCAAAAAAGATTCCAGCTGAGTGACGCATCTTTAGAGCGAGATCCACTCAATAAAGAGTGAACACAATAACTCTAAGGACAGGGTGAACTGATAACTCCTTTTTAGAGCTTATACTAGTCACTCCTATGAGTTGTGTTTAGATTTTGTGAATTTTGTTTGTTTGGGGAGTCTATTGTATGTTTAGGTCATAAGTTCATAGCAACGTGACATGAATGAATATTGTGCGTCATCATTTGCATGATTCAGTGAGACATGCAAGATTGTGGCAATTCATGACGTGTATGATCATGGCATACATGCCCGTGAAATGCATGATTTGTGCGGTTCGTACATGTGTAAGCCTAGACTGGCGCAGACTACCGTAATGTAACGAGTGATAATACAGTAAATAACATTTAATGCTTCTCCACACTTTTGTCTGTAAATGCTAATGAACTGTGACCGACACCTACAATATACTCCCCGTGAGATATTCTATGATTCCTTCACTAATTTCAACGTCGTTCAACCGTTTGCTGACGTTCTCACTTAACTACTCGTCCGCCATGTTGTTCTAAAATAATCACGCGATTTGCGGCGTTCTTTTCTGAGTGGCTATTAGTTCACTCCCAAAAAAGGAACTTTCTCACTCTTTTATAGATGGCTAAAATCCGGTCGATAAGAGTTCAAGAGTGGGCTTCATTCACCTCGCAGTAATTGGCATTTTGAGCCACTCGGTACCAGAGTGAGCTCGGTTAATCGCGAGTTAAGGTGTCAGTTTGCATTTTCTCGCTCTTTTTAGAGCTAAAAGCCACTCGTTTAAAACACTCTAATTCAAGTGATTTTTCACTCTTTCATTTTAAGAGAGTAGTTAAAAACACAAAGTCTTATCCCTTAAATTTCTTATCTCTCGATCCTGAAACCCCAGACAGTTAAAGGAAAAATCAAATAAATATGTTGACTAAAATAAAAGTTTACCTTTTGAGTGACACACTATTTATCAGGTTGTATTAATAAGTACAAATTCCTAAATAAAACAAACAAAAATAAACAAAAACTTCCTATACCATAGACCCCACTAATCATTTCACCCATCTGAATAGAATAACCCGGAAATATCATGGTGTGTAAATGATCCCTTGATGTACACCTCCGTAAATGACCTAACTAACAACAATCTCCGATTCCTCACAAGACAAAAGTCGGTAAAAATTAATGACTTCGCTCCTCATCAGCTGATGATCGGTTTCTTTCCAATTTATGCACGCACACAAGGGTATTTCTTTCATCCCCAGCTTTTTGTCGTTGCACAATGTGGCACTGTGAATAGGCATGTGAGGATTTATCAAGATTTATGCCGGGATGAATTATTTTAATAAATATGCCACCAATGTACAAATGAGAATTCTTCGGTCCCATACATTAAAAAATCTAGTGAGGTACAACTGCCTGCAGGTTTGACACTTAAAGAACCCCTATTGTATACAAAGTGTAACTCAATATTTAATGTAATTTAAAGCTTTGATCCCCTTTTCCCAAATGACTACTTTAAGCAAATTCAGATGTTAGGTCTGAAGGCAGGATCTTTGAATGGGATTAAACCAGAAATCAAAAACACAGTTCTTATTTTGAGTCTGATTGTGATCAGATACTTCTCAAATTAAAAATTATTCTACATGGAGTTTCTCATTAACTCAAGGGAATTTGGGACGAAAAATTGGTAGGCCCCTATACTCCTACTTTAAATGCCCAAAAACAACATTCATTTTCCCATTAATTTGAGACAATTTACTTAACATCATTGTAATTGGCCCTAATTGGGATAGTAAATTTAATCACTTTTTTTTGACACTTGGGTTCTACTGTGCACCATAGTAAATTTCAATGCCACAATCTTGCCGTTGATGCAGGGGCGAAATTTTACTTTGCATAATTAGTATATATAATAAATAAGTCAAAGTTATGTTTCCCATTGTTGCAAACCATAATGAGGCAAACCTTTTCATTATATTTTGCAGTAACAGCCATTTCACCAACCTTCAGTGCACTAATACCAACAATATTGTGTCAAGACACCACCCTACATTTAGGAATGATTTTGTAACTGTTTCTTGTATTAAAATCTACTAAATCCGCATGAAAAATTTAAAAGGGTAGCTAAAAAAGAGGAAGCCTTGATATTTTCTATAAAATGCAAAATAATGAACCTTTTCAGGATTTAAGCATTTCAAACACGGGCAGAAAAAGCAACGCGGATGGGTTTCGGGAAACATAACATCAACTTTCATATGCCTAAAATGAAAAAACCTTAAAGGTGCATTTCGTGATTTCAGCACCTTCTGTTTTATTCACTGATCACTAGATATCCTTGTGAAAAGCTTATTCTCAAAATTTGACCTGATTCGGATCTTGCGGTTTTGTGTTATGAGCATTTGCTCGTTTCCCACGGTCCCATAGGCTACTGTGCTGTATTTTGTCCGTTTATGGGCAGAAAATACAAAATTGCGAATTTCTTACAGATGCGACCGAATTTGCAAGTAAGATTGGGCACACATGGATTACTAAGGCTAACGGTTCAGATGATATAAAAATCTCAACATTTTTTAGGTAAGTTGGGGGATGAGGCTGTGGATCACAAAATGCCCCTTTAAAACCATTTTTCTATATTGCTTACTGATAATTCATATAATGACATTCCCAACTTAATGACAGACTGGGACATTTGTCACTACATGGAGAACAGTATCTTGGCTGCGGCCCGCTGGATAGATTCATATTGCTTGTGTATTCATTATCATATTTTTATCACAATTTATTATTCAGGTTTCCTGACTATTTCTTGCTATTAGCCCCGTTTACACTAACTAGGCCAAAAGTCGAAGTGAATTTGATTGAGACATCGATTTCACTTTTTCCTGAAGTGTAAACACGCACAGTCGTAATCGATACGACTTCAAAAAGTCAAAAAGCAACTTACTTTTGAGTGAATTTGAATAAGTTGTCATTTAATTCAAAATGTTTGCAGTATAAACGAAACATGTAATCGATTTCATGTCTACTGGTCGCAGGGTTCGGAAACTTCCGGAAGAAACCTATTTCTTCCGGAAGAATGGAAGAAACTGGAAAAAAGGTGTTTCTTCCAGTTTCTTCCGGAAGAAACTGGAAGAAATTGGAAGAAACTGGAAGAAATAAAGAAATGTATTATGAACAACAAACTAAATTACACCATATTCATCTGCTTTGCACTTCAAATCATCAAGGCTACTTTAGTGACTTTACAATCTTTTTTTTAAAATTAATTTACAAGTTTATAGCATGTTAGCATACCTTGCAAGTGTATAGTAAAATTTGTTAACAATTTTGTTATCGGTCGCGTAGCGACAGTATATTACTTTTACTCGGGCCATTTTGGGGCCGTTTTTTGT
>JAMKCH010012098.1:0-27428 GCA_023653785.1 Ophioderma brevispina | reverse complement strand
TGTTGTTTTATTTCATTTAAATTGAATTTTATCATTTTCAAACAACTGTGCTACTTTTGGACTTGAATCAACCCAGAGTAGGAAAATATGAAAGGTTATATATTTAATAATAATCTGGCAGAACAGTTAAGTCGCCTATATGCGTATCGAAGTCCTTATGCAAGCATCTTCTCTCTAGTTTTTTTAACCTATTGACCTGTTTCCGTCTGTAGGTGTGTCCACGCTTCGACCTTACCCACGTGGGGTTGCGTTCATGTTCCGAGCTGTATTTTAATGGCACCGGGACAAGTGTCATCTCTCATGGTCTTCATGACCCCGATGGTTTGTACATGGCGACGGTGGGTTTAATGCATCCTGCGCTGTTCATTCCACCGCTCATTCGCAAGTCTCTCAGAGAGGTTTAAGTATTTGATTAAGGATAATATCCATTGGTTGTCTATAAATTGTTTTGTATTTTCTTTGCCGATAATCGCAAGCGACTTTTTATGGCAAATATATGATATGAATCTACACAATAAATCATGAGTACTTGTGCTCAAAAACCTGGAGTACTAATATACAGATTCTCAAAAAATATTAGCGTCTAGAACAAGATTAAAAATATCAAAATGTTTTTGTCTAAGGAAGTTTTTGTCTAAGGAAGATAAAAATGAAACTAAAAATGGCCGTGAACATACGACATCATGAGTGATACTAAAAGTGGTACAATGTCGCGTTCTGTAATATTTCTGTAAAACGTAAAATTTATGAAAAGGTTCTGATTTGTGAAATTCTTGACTTGTTCCTTTATAAAAAGTGTACTTTATATTGTAACCACGGTGGTATGCCAAGAAAAGTGTCAGCCTTTGCAATATACAAGTACCATTTAACGCTTCAATTATCCGTAGCGTATGTGGCTTAGTGGTAAACGCGTCATTCTAAAAAAAATCTTTTTAAGAGTGTAATGACCTTAAAGCAACATCGTGGTATAGACTTACCGCGATATAGTTCGTGTTGCAATCAAATCTACATATGGAAAGTGTCAAGTTGATTTCTACACGCATAAGTGCAAAAAACCAGATTTATTCAAACAAATGTACATCGCCTTACCAGTAGTCAACGCTGCCCATCTTTATTCCCTGTACCAAATTAACAACGCCGCACGTAGTAAATACCGAACAGAAGCCAGCGAAGCATATCCCGTGCCTTCAGTCAGTCCTTGCCACCAGCCTCATCCTTGTGAACTTCGGTGAGCACACAAAGAATAAGAGCGAAACGTTCGTTTGGAAATTTTTATTGCAAAAAAAAAAACCCCTACACTTTTAAAACATCAATGATGTTGGAAAAATGTTAATGTCAGTAATTGTGGCTGCTAACCGTTTTAGTTAAGACTTGGTACAAAGTGTCAAAATCCAAAAGGTGATATCCCATGGTAATTATGGGTTATTGTGAGAAAATTTGCATGTGAGAAGCACTCACCACAACTATTATACTGCAATAATAATGTCCATAAACCACGCCCAGTGTTTACATGTCTTGTATGGCACCCAGTATATCATAAACTGATGGTTCAGTATAAATTACCATTTAAATTATACAATTAATATTCACTTGCGATTATTTTCATGTTACTGATAGGCCAGTCAAATTAGGAAAAATAATGGACTAATAAACTAATTGCAAAATATCTGTTCTCCAGAATTGTATTGGGAAACCTTTAAAGAAAACACGGTATCAAAAGGTTACAAATCAAAGTAGTAGAAGATGTATGCGGGCCAAGGTTTATAAAGGCGTCAAACCTATTTGAAATGGCAAAATGAGCCAAAGTATGTTTATCGCCTTTCAAGGATTAACAAGGTATAGTGTCTTATCTGGAAGTAGTACTTTAATTGTGATGGGCAAAAAGCGGTCAAAGTCACAATGGGGGTAAAATTTAGATTTTACCCGTTTGTTATAAATAGTACTGATCTAATGGTATAGGAGCCCAAAATATGACTGGTGCACCATATGATATTTTGTTGCAGAATTGGACAATTTTTTACCCAGGATGACCTTGAAGTGTGTATGTGCCTATGTAATAAAACATAGATCACAGATACTGTCGAACTAAAATAAAATTAAAATAAAAAACATTTAAAAAAATGAAAAATAAAATATTAAAATAAAATAAAAAAAAAATTTAAAAAAAATAATAAATTTTAAAAAGTTGTTAATAGCTTTGAGTTCCAAGATCAAAACGTATTGATAAAGATGGAGTTTTAGGGTAAAGGTAAATTCATATCAAACTAAAAAAAAAGTAATTATATCAATAAAAATAACTTAATTAGTAAATATACAATAAAAGACGCACACAAGATGATGGTAAATTCAATGGACGTTCTGTCCAAAAAAAGCTGGTGTTATTTTTGTTCAAAAGTATTCTGGAAATTTGCAGTAATCATGAACACAATAACGTTGGATACAAGATACCCAATATGGGTTAGGATTTCTGGCAGGGAACACTTGTAACAATTGAGCCAAATACCATTGACCTGCACACTTTATCGAAATGCTTCAGAATGTACCCAACAAACCTTGTAAACAGAATTCCGCCATTAAAACAGGATAATACTGAAAGCACAGGCATTTCTTTCTATGTTCAAAAAACTGTAGAACAATCACGTCCAGGAGACTCTGCCCATAATTAATGAAATCTCTTTAAAAAAAAGACAAAACTGAAACAAAACAAAAAAACTGAAGAGCAGATTTTGGGAGTTTCCTTGGTGACTGTCAAACAGCAGTAAGAACACACTGCTTGGACTCCAGGATTAGAAATGGCTCTGTGCTGTGGGAACAGACTGATTGGCCACCATTCTTGGGGATCTGGTTGCGACACAGTCTTGTAAGAAGCCGGTATTGCGTTTGAAACTTCTCATTACAATCTGAAAGCTGGCACTGACAAGGGGAACTGGCGACCATCAAAGTCTCGCACTTTATACTGGGCAAAGCTTGACGGAATGCTTGAGCCACAAATACTTTTTGATGGGATCCTTTTTCTAGATTGGCAGACTGTAGATGATGTAACCTTGGTTCAAGGCGGTCGAAATTATTTCACCACCGAACGGTGTGTGCTACCAGCCTTCATGTCATTCGGAGATACAATTGAAAAGACGAGCGTAGTGGGCTTTTGAGGAATGTAATACCGTAGGTTACAAACTTTCAGTGCAGAAAAATGACATCTTGAACAATCTGACAAGGAGGCCCAACCTCCAATGACTGTGATATCATTTCTTGATTTCATATAGTTCTTGAGGTGATGTGATGTGCACTCGCTATCACAAGACTTTCGTGCTATAAACAGAGTGCTGGGAAGCACTAGCAACCTGGTTCTTTGCCATGAACCAGTATGGATTTCACTTCCATGCATAAAATTGTTTAATGGAAAATATAAGAGGGGATATTTTGAGACATTCTGGGTTATCACAAAACAGGCTATGATAAAGTTCTCCGCATGTCCATCAAATGCTCCAGCTCTTAGAGGCACTGGTTGGACTGCTAGCTACTAATCAGGAGTTGACAACATCATGAAATCTATTGTAGACCTTGATACCTGAAATATCAAGGTAAGTAGAGAACTGCTGAACGTATGGCTGCAGGAAATGACCTTCTATTGATTTAGAGAACTGCAGTGGCGCGCCACTCGCCACAGGAGTTTTGCTCTGGACTTTGGTGGGACCCAGGACTTCTAATTATCAGGTTTTGAATTCTGGGCAATGTATTTGAGTTACTCTGAAAGAAGTATTAGACTTGAAACTTTCAATTCATATCACATTCTTGGTTGCATGACAAAGTCATAAAAACACCCCTCCCCCTTGTTGACGTACACACAAAAGTGTACTTTTTGAGTTACGCATGTTTTGTAACAGTCCCTTTTGCAAACGTGTTTAGTTTTTTTTAACAGATCTGTACAATCAGGGCGATTAAGCTGAAGAAAAAACAAAGATAAAAAATAAGAGGCTGTCATCTTTAGGGTAAATTTCCCCAATGATAACCGTTGTGGACGTACGTTGCAGAAATGTTTCAATTTGTACATCCTCAACGACGAAGTGCCATCATTTCTTAATAATGAACACATATTCTTAAAAAGACAAACGTTTTAAATCAAAGAAGTTATTACTAACTTTCAAATTTGCAATCTCTGTTTTAAATAACATCAAAAAGTAGTACGAGGTGCTTGATAGTGCCACGTTGGGAATGTACGGCAGCAGAATGTCACGTTTTGTAATATCCAACAAAATCTAATTTGTGAAATTGAATATGCCTATTTGTATTATTTTGAATGATTTTTATTTTTTACAATGTCAACATTGGTTTGACATAATTATGGAACTGTCCTTTATTGTATGCACGCCATGTGGTGGAATTTGATACCAAATTTGGTGAAATTTAATATCAACCTTTAGTGACCTATAATGACCCCAAATGCTAAGATACCCTACTAAAAGTATCTTTAAGACAATCTTTATGTTCCAGGCTTTAATTTGATACCACACATGATATGTTTCTGAGGAATTTCCATTTTGACATAATTAAGCAATATGCAAAAAGAGGGCGGGGCATATGACGTCATTAATGAGGTCCGATTTTTGGGCACCCCTTCTAAGTTTGCTTTGTGCATCCCAATGAATGTTTGTGCCAAGTTTCATGCTTTTGTCCAGAAGTGCACGATGTTTATGGTTATCTACTACACTATTCTTCGTATGCTGAAGAGTTTACTAATTTTATTTTAAAAACTGTATTCCTCAAGAATCCCACGCTTATTTTCTAAAAATTACACACAAATGTATGCCACTTTTGATAGATTTATATATTTAAAGGAAAAACGTTGAATTAAAGCTGTATTTTTAATTTCAATGCTAAAATTAACGTGATGGTCTTTCGTACGGGTCAGAACTTGACTCACCAGCGAACATCGATCGGTTGGTGTGAAAGACTAAACACGGCTTGTGGCAAAACGATAGCGTAAATAATAAACATGACGAAAATTAAGCATGAAAATGGTGGTTTCTTCGCAAGGAATACTCCAATGACCATGAAACCACCTGGTACGTCATATTTAAGGATATTTCATTATATATGTGCCGATAGATTTATACCAATAAATTCCTTTAAAGGTGCAACAAGAGATTTCAAGTAACAGGTGTCCCGAAAAAATGTGAAAATTCTGATTTTGGCACTGGTGTAAAGCTTTATATCAAAAATATCCCCATCTGTAAGGATTAAGCTGAGAACTGTTTCTTTGTTAAAAAAAATTGTGAAATTTCTAATTTCATATAGGAGCAAATATGAAATTCAGCCTATGTTTTCTATTGAAATAAAGCATATACAAATCACCATTTGTTTTCATTTTAAGTTATTTCTGTGACCAAATAAAAGGTAGGGAATCTATTGAGCATCTAATCTAAATGAAATCACTGCATATCACAGAAAATATAGATGACTTGAAATCTCTCGTTGCACCTTTAAAGGTCCCAGGAAATGAGATGATAAACTTAGTCCAAATCTTTACGGGGGCTGATTTCCATTCCAATACACAGGGCCACAAAAAAGAATACACTACCAGTGACATCATTAGTGAAACTATTGATTTTCAGTCAGTGCCATGAATAGATTCACACCAGTCACCTGGAATTTTCTATTACTCTCTGAAAAATCAATAGTCACTTATGATGTCATCACCAACCCAAATATCGAATGCAGCGAGTCTGTTACTTGCCCAGCATTGAATAATGCTGGTACCCATTTATACAATCGGGTTGGAGAGGAGTTAATTGAGGGTTTAAAGCGTCCTTACTCGAGGGCGCAACGCATTGGCCGCAGTGGGACTCGAACCCACGACCTTTGGAGTGCGGGGCGAATGCTCAATCCACTGGACCACACGTGCCCACACCACGTGTATGTTATAGGGCCCTCTATATGCCCATCCTCCATAGAAAGACGTGTACAACTAGATTTTAATGATGGCTCAACATAAACCATCATTGGTATCACTACTGTGTGTTTCCTTCAAACTCCTTGAGAGACTGATCGTGGCCCGACTGGAGCCAGTGCCGAATCCCACCTGCCTGACGAACACGCAGGATTTGGCCGCAGCACTGTCCATTGTAAAACTCACAAATGATATTGAGGAGAGCTTTGACAAGCGTCGTAAGGCAGGCGTCATCTTGGTGGACCTTTACACTGCAGCATATGACACCGTGTGACACCAGGGCTTGACATTCAAGCTTCTCAAGATCATCCCGGATCGTCACCTTGTACAATTCATATGTAACATGCTTGCAAAGTGTAGCTTTGTTCTTAAGACCAGTGATGGGCAGAACAGTCGACTGCGTCGTCTGAGGAACGGAGTCCCACAAGGATCAGTACTGGCTCCCATGCTGTTCCAGTGGCGTAACAGGCGGGGGGCCGCCTAACGACTTTGGCCGGGAAAAAATTTGCAAATATCATGCTAAATCAGCCGTTTTTTAGCCCTCTAACCGGGAAAAATTGGCCTTTGACCCCCCGAGAGGGAAAATTTCCCAAGACTGGGAAATTTGCCCCCTCAGAGCGGGCAGGCCCGTTACGCCACTGTTCTGTTCAACTTGTATATCAGCGATTTACCGCAAACAACACCTAGACAATATGGTTACGCCAACGATCTTGCTCTTCTTTACTGGACTGAAGTAAAAAGTACACTTACTTCAGAAATGGCCCTACTTGTAGCATATCTCAAGACCTGGAGACTCAAGCTGAGCCTAGCAAAGACTACCGCTATTGCCTTCAATATTAACACGAAAGAGGCTAATAGCTAGGCAGCTTCAAATCAATCTCAATGGAGCGCCTCTGCCATACAATCCTACACCAATATTTCCTTATTCCAAAACAGTTGGAGCTGAAGAATCAACTTCACTGTTATTTCTGGATTGTTATGTAATGTATAAATAACGGACGGGGACAAGGTCTTTAATGTGCCACGGGAACGCCCATGACCGACCCATATCAAAGCGCCTAAATCGGTTTGTGGTTGGTGTCTGTATTTCTAACTTATTTTTGATTTGTTTGAGTCAGTTGCTGTATTGAAAATGGCTTTGCCACCGTCTTCCTGTGCCTGTTTAATTTAAGAAGCTCTTCTGTGATTCCCATCTCTTAATGCGTTAATTCGATACTGTTAATCTGTACAGGGATAACGTCAGTTGGTAACAACAGAGATGGCGGCTTTCATAGCACACAAGATGATTGTGATCCAGCTGAATGTAGGCACAGCGTAGTATACAATGGAGTTACTATCCAACAACTGGCTATCTTATGTGACAACTCCGATTATTGCTTCCAGTATATGGCATTAAGATGTCATGACACACCTATCTGGTAAGGCTGAAGAAATCACAACAGAGTTTTTGAACCACGTTTGCTGAATACCGGTGTGAAAGCAGATATAGTCCGGCGGGAGCCACAGTCCGGGGCTCCATAGACGATAACGGAATAAAGCGTGAAACTAATGTTGCGTGAAGAGTCAACTGAATCGATTGCCCTATTGTTCACCATTGTTCCCGGACTATGAGTACGCCGGAAAATAATTACTTCTACACCGGATTCTGACCCAAGATCAAGTGTTACGCGTGCTCACGCGCAGAAATCGCTCGCTGCGACTGGAAGTATATCATGGGTTTTATTTAAAGTATCTGTGGTCAGAGTACCGGAGAAGTTGTGGTCGGAGCTGAGACGAATATACCTAACAGAGATTCGAAGCAACTAACTAATGGATTGTTTGCAGAGTTCAGCGTCTGGTACGGTATTATTATGTTAATTCAACGATTCCCTCGACTGATCGAGAAGCAGTAATCGTTATTCAAAACATTTCAATGTATAACCCCAAGATTTAAATTTGGCGGGCTATTTTGAAATCAATGATGCTCACACGTGCGTGTTATTTGTCAAAACGCTTTGAACACAGTTTAGTACTCAATGACTTTTGCATATGAAATAACTTAAAATGACTCCACTTTTGTACACTCATTTGTCGACTACAGGTAGAATTTGCTCAAATTTCAATGTATTAATGACATTCTTGGATATCTTCAACATATACTGATTTAATTAAAATGTGTATTTTCTCTTTCAATATCACAAGAATTGAATCAAATTTGGACCAGTTTATTTCTCAAACTCATATTTTTTAACAGAATAGGATCTAATTGGACATTTTATTTTAATTTTGACTTATGTCTTAAGAGAATGAAGTTATTGATGACATGGTCAACCCCATAAAGTGTTAATGTGAGCCGGTCCTAATAATAATTATATTCATGTTAGGTCATGAATTGAAGCACAAATTGGGTAAAAGTGCCTGATTTGCAGGATACCTCGTTCATAGAAAACTTAAGGTGCTCACAGCGCCATCGTGCGCCCAAGTCATTGCAAGCCGAAACAGACCTGGTTCGATACGCTCGAGCTGTTAACATAGGACTACAGCTTTGCTTCCGATCTCTGTTAGGTATATTCGTCTCAGGGTCGGAGTGTGGTCGTTGAAATTAGAACAGGCGTTCTACCCAGGATAAAATTAAAAAGCTGAAAAACAAGATATCAAAAATCCGGAAAATACTCTTTGGGGAGTTTTTATGAGTGACAAGGTTTTATACTGGATTGAAAATGCACCGATTGTGTGAAACCTATACCATTGTACTCATTACGTCATAAGGATTAAAATAATAAGGTAATAACTGTATAAGCCTATAAAGATTCAAGGTCATCCTATTTAAAGTATTTTTTTCTTTTTACTTTGATTTTGTTCTTCTACCTGAGAAGTATAAAGTATAGAAAAAAAATGTTATTTTTTGTAAAAGAAGCTATGGCGCCAGATTGAACCCCAGATCAGAGAGTGATTTGCAATTCTGGTACTAGATAACCTAGAAATAGTGGTCAAATTTTGACCACGAAAAGGTCAAAATTTGACCACTATTTCGGAGTAGTGTGCATAGTTGACTACTTACCACGGAAAATGACCACGTTGTTTTTAGTGTGTGGCTCCATGGTTTTGTAGATTATTTATACTTATCATCTGTGCCAATTTACATGACAATACGATGTTTGTTTCTGGTTTGCGTATTTTAAAGAAAAGAAATACAAGCTGATAAACATTCCGTTAAATTGAGGGCGCTTTTCATACCTATTATTTAAACATTTTAATATTTTCAGTTGTAAAAAATTAATACATTTGTTCTCGTGTAATTATTTTGTTTAGTAAATTTTACTAAATATCGCAGGGTGAGGAAACAAAATAAGAAATTCCACAACCTGCTATTTTATGTTATTATGATATCAATTCGTTGCCAAGATTATAAAAATAATTATGCACCGTATTTAGCTGAATGCTATACTCATAACCTTTTTTAAAACCCTTAAATAGCGCCCCTCGAAAATTTTCATACATTAAATTATAGGAAATCGCACATTTTATCAACTTTTGCATACAAACAAAACGCATTTCGATCAAACAAAACGCATTCAATAGATTACATTTTACAGAATTCAACAATTCTGTTATGCCATTTTCTGGCATACCATGTTTTCCATAACAACTTTCAGTTGCGCAACTTTTGAAAGAATTGAAATTCTACACTTCGTTTGCGAAAAAAATATCGTGGATCCACTTAGACTTCCCTTATACACCAACAGAAAGTCCGGACGACCAAAATTATTTCCGGCATATATGTGACCTTTGACCTTTGGTAATTAACCATGCATGCTACTATCAAATACAAACGATAATTAAAATTAATGTTTCATGAACAAATTACATGCTGATAAAATGTAAATAACCTAAAATAGGTCCAGAATCCATTTCCGTGTAGAAATAAATGATAAAGCACACAGTGGCCAAAAGCATTGCAAACATGCAGAAAACAAATTCTGAATCACAACTTGATTTCAAATTCTACCAGGCCCGTAAGCGAGGAAATTCCACAAAAGGGGCAAAAGATCCAATTTTTACTTAATTTTGTGATAAAAAGGTCCAATTTTAAAGACATTTTGACAAGAAAGTCCACTGTTTGGTAATGAGATGTTCAAAATGTTTTTAACGACCATTTTAGGGGGGACTAGGTCCACTTTTACCAAAAAGGTCCATTTTTTCGAAGTTCCGCACCCCCACCCCAAAAAAATCCTGCCCTGAATTCTACCGTGCATTCTTGACCACACATAACGTATTGAATGTCAAAATTGTGTTTTTCATACCGATGCTATTCCAAAAGGACGTTGGATTTGATTGTCATGTTCTCAATGGCAGATTCAACAGGGGGTAGACATGCCAACCTAACAGCAACAGAACGGCATCAACTTTCGGCGTAACCCGAGTGCTAGTCTTATTCAAAGACTTAACGGTACGAGGGCGCTCTTACGCATATCGAACGGTCACACACAGACTGACTTAAGGCTAGGCCTGGTCACGAATATTTAAATCTAAATGACCGTTATTGGAAATTACACTATTTTGCAGCGGGGTTAATCCACTAACCCCGACGGATTTTGAAGTCAATATTTTTTTCCTAAATTATCATGATATTACTAAGATGTATTGAACGAAGGTTTAAAAAGTGATTTTGCAATGTCACTGGGACCGTGGCTGCCGTAGAAAATACACGTAAGAATTCCCTAAATGACCGTTTGGAAATCCCCAATGCCCAATCGAGCAGATCGTGTCCGACCCCCCCCCCCCCCCCCCGATTCAAGGAACTGAGAAGGGGAATTTGCCGATTGCACTCCAGAAGGAATACAGACATAGAAACAAAAGAAATTACTTCAAAATAACAGCTTTCGTTACATAACAAAATAACAGGGTTCGTTTGGGTTTACTTTCATGTTTACGGGAGAAAATTGGAGTGATTGTGTGGACCAGAAATGAGATAAAAAGTAAATGGAAGACAGTGGTCTTCGAAAAATTCGTGAAATTCGGAGACATCCGAAATGCATTCCAATGATAAATCACGAGGTTTACGTAAATCTTGTCTAATTACGCGTTCACATTGCGTGACAAACAGCGGTGCGATTCAAATGTTATCGCGTGACCTCTTTCTTGCCTTAAATGATGGACGTGCTCCCATCTTTTATTGACGTTATCTCGTTTCTCGTTTACAACCACTCCGAATTTCGCCAATAAAGGTGCTTGTTCCGATCCATATCTATTGTATTCGCTACTTGATATGAAAGCTTGGCACTTGCACATACATAAGTACCGTGGGAAACAAACTTGCGGTTTTGATGGTAGAAGCAATAATGCATATTGCAAAGCCCTATTCAATACTGTGCTAATATTGATGGTTAACCACTAAAACGGTGGTTTTTCGTTCATATCTTGGGAATGAAACGGATTGAGGGCTCATATTTCAGGACGACAATGATAAAAATACGGCCTTTCATCTGATATCAAAATCGATACTACTTCCGGGTAAATCGGGTGGGGGGTCCCAAACACGATCGGAACACGCACCTTTAAGGAGAACCCGTACAACGAATATATTATACAATATACTTTATAAAATATTTATTGACCACATATCGAGTGGTTTCATCGAAAAACGGAATTATATTAACCATAACAATGAATTAAAACCGTCTAATCTGACCATGCGCTATTTAAAATTCGCGCTAGTGCACAGCGTGTTATGCGATACCGCCAGCACATTTGCGTCATACATGCCAGAGCAAATACACATTATGAAAGCGTCACGTGTGAGGGTGTATGACGCTACTGTGCCGTCCGTATCGCATAACACATACGTATCCCATATACACTAGCGCGAATTTCAAATAGCGCATGGCCAGACAAATGTTTTTAATTCATTTTTATCGTTAGTATAATTCCGGTTTTCCATGAAACCACTGTTCGATAATTATTTTTATAGCGTATATTATATAAGTTAAATATTCTTAGTACAGGTTCTCCTCTAAACATTTACAGTAGACCCTGACAAACCTGCAAAGTTCATTTAGCGAACATTAAATACGTGCGATTTTACAGTTTACCACGGACAGAGAAATAAGCATGTTTTTAGTTAATTTTATCGACAAATGGTAAAGTGTTGTTATAACGCCGATATTCGGTTCGTCTACTTCAAAATATAATCTGTGACTTAGTTTGTGGTACCAACATTACATTCCATTGATAAAATTGCATGTTTTCCCAAGAATATTGAAAAAATAATAATTTGTTATGGCAAATTGTACGTTAAGGAGCGCAACACTTTACCGTTCACGATTATGATATGAGTCACAACATATCACCTGTACATGTCACGTCTACCACACGACAGGCCACTTGGCCTAATAGTGGAGGAGCAAGAACTCAGGTCAAACATCATCGTTTACCCCTCAGTACAGAAAAGGTTTGACACCTTTGGTAGTTAGTATGGACCCTCTATATCAACGCTAGGTAGGTAATACTCTCAAATTGTGGTGTCACTTTTTCAATAGGGGCCAGGGTCAAACTTAACAAGTGTTCCAATCAGGTTGAAATGTATGCCATATTGTCCATCTAGTCATAAGGATTCCAAAAATGGACAATATGGCATACATTTCAACATGATTGGGGCATTTTCAAAGTTTGACCCCTGTGTAAACTTAAATTGGCCCCTATTAAAAAAGTGATACCACAATTTGAGAGTACTACCTACCTAGCATTGATGTAGAGGGTCCATACTAACTACCAAAGGTGTCAAACCTTTTCTGTAGTGGAAAGTAAACGAATGATATTCTGCTCCTGCTCTATAATGGATTAGTCTAATGATTTTAAATTAGATGGTTGCAGGTTCGAATCCTTTTCGGAATGATTTTTGTTGTTGTTGTTTGTCTTTTTTTTCTTTGGTCACCACCAGAAATATATACTAAATTTATTTAAACCATTTTTTACACTTAAAGTGATTTATTGGTATGAATCTATCGGCACATGAAATATCCCTATATAAAACGTACCAGATGGTTTTCATGGCCATTGGAGTATTCCTTGCGAAAAAAATCCAGATTTATTCCGACAAATGTACACAACTGTACAGCAATCATGGAAGCTACCATGTTTATTCGCTGTGGTATATTTACAATGCCGCATGCAATACCGAAACAGAAGCCAGCGAAAATATATCATGTGACTTCAGCAAGTTTGCCACAAGTCTCATCCTTGTGAACTTCGTTGAGCACACAAAGGATAGGAGCGAAGTACGTTTAGATTTTTTTTTGCAAAAAAATACACTTTTTAAAACCTCAGTGATTTGAGAAAAATGTAAAGAGGGGGGTTTTAGATATCATTTTGTGATTAACAAAGGGTTTAGTTGGCCTAAACACTAACAATCCATGAAAACGTGGACATCTGAAAAGGGGTCGCGTAATATTTATAGTTTTATCGCAGTCGCACTGTAACCACTGATATCTATACAATGGATTGGCTACACAACTGTAATTGTATATTAGATGAATGAAGCAACGGGCGGACATCTTGGTCTAACGAACACAATAGCATTCCAAAGACACCTGTTTAACAGAAGTTGTATCCCGGTGTGGCAGGAGATATAATCCTATGGGCTCACAGTTCGGGAATAATGGCGAACAATAGGGCAATCGATTCAGTTGACTCTTCACGCAACATTAGTTTCACGCTTTATTCCGTTGTCGTCTATGGAACCCGGACTATGATACCTCCCGGACTATGATTACTTTCACCCCGGTTTCCCGGTTTAGAGACATGCCATCCCATACGCGCAAATACAATGCGCTCACTGAATTGCCTTGATTCTGTAGTCTGTTATGTCGCTTATCCACATTCAATGGGAACAAATTTTGTATAAATGACCGGCTCTTAACCACCTGCTTGGGCTCTTTTTGGAAGACCAATATGGCCGTCAGTGCCTCAATTACGAAGCCCAGGTTTCCAATCCATTGTATAGAGATCAGTGTTCGAACCCCACTTATGCGCGGTTCAGCAATCTACGTACTTTTCAATGTACCGAGTAGCGCTTCTTTGTATGATGAAGAGTTTCCTAATTTTATTTTAAAAACTATATTTCTCAAGAATCCCATGCTCATTTTATTAAAATTAGGCACAAATGTATGCCATTTTATATAAATTTATATATTTTAAAGGAAAACGTTAAATTAAAGCTTTGTTTTAATTTCAATGTTAAAAGTAAACGCGATAGTCTTTCATACAGGCCAGAACTTGACTAACCACCGATCATCTTTCAATTGGTGTGAAAGACCAAACATGGCTTGTGGCAAAACGATAGCGTAAAAAATAAACATGCCGGTCTCGTTAAATCGTCTACTGCTTCGAAAGTTAAGCATTAAAATGGTGTTTTCTTCGCAAGGAATACTCCAATGACCATGAAAACCATCTGGTACGTCATATTTAGGGATATTTCATTATATATGTGCCGATAGATTCATACCAATAAATCCCTTTAAGTTTGTGGTATTTCTTTAGAACAAATTTATTACGTTTTGAAAATAATGTTTCTCAAATCGCTATTTACTGACCGATCCCTAAATGCGCTGAAATATTTACCTGCCCACTTATGTATTATAAAGAATATGCTCTTCTCGTTATGTGTTTGAATTTTGGCGCTATTATCTTTACGTATAACAAAGTTATAGATGAAAAACCAAAATCAGATGACTTTTTTTTTTTTAAATTTTATTCAGACAATCTTGGAAAAAAATAGTTTTTTCACCACAATTCCTACAGCCAGAGTTATGATTAATGGCACTGACCTCTACACATGGATAGTGGGCTGCCGCACAGTTGAATGGTCGCCGAGTGAAACAACAGGAAGTTGCTTTTCGCCTTGGCAATATGGCGGGAAACAATGCATATACCTGCTGGTGCACACATTCCACACAGATGCTCTATTGTTATACAAAATTCATTTAACTTTGACAAGGTGTATGCAATGTTTCCCGCCATGTTGCCAAGGCGAAAATCAACCTCCTGTTATTTCACTCGGCGACTCAGACCCGCTATCCATGTGTAGAGGTCAGTGGTTAATGACCATGTTATTAATCAATTAAAAGCCCCAACCTTCCACTTCAACTTACCCTTCCCCAACCCCCATCAATCAATGTTGGGGGAATTGACAAGACTGCTGATGACGGTACCCCATTCAACATTGGTTGGGGGAGACAGGGGAATAGTTTTGCGAAAATCGTTGAAAGTGTTCAAACAATTTTTCCAATATAGTAGCTTGGGAATTTATAGGACCCTTTCACGAAAGGTAATTAATATTATTGAATGGAATTTTGTTTGTCCTCCAGATCATCCAGGCATACGAAGAATACAATACATACCTGCTTCACCACCTGAAAATTTCAGATATTTCTACAGGTGATTCTTTTGTATTCTCTGCATGCTTGTGCTGTTCTGGAGGACATGTCTGGTCAAGTTAACCTATTGACCTCCCTGAAAGAGCCCTATAGCGCTTAACACATTTCAATTTTGGGCATTTTGACAAGTGAACTTGGCTCTTATTGTTGCAGGAGGGCGCTATTACAATTCTCAGGTTCCACAGAGAATACGAGCGGTGCTTTCAATTACAGTTTTACGATTTGACCTCCCAAAATATACCTTAAAGGTCCCAGGAAATGGAAATAGAATTGATGTGGTTTGTGTCAAGTCTACAAGGAGGGACTAGAAAGCATTCAATATTGGGTTCCTGGTGACATCATTTATGGTCCCATTGATTTTTCAGAGAGTAATAGAAAATTCCAGGTGACTGGTGTGAATCTATTCATGACACTGGCTGAAAATCAATAGTTTCACTAATGATGTCACTGGTAGTGTATTCTTTTTTCTGGCCCTTTTTATTGGAATGGAATGTCCCATAAAGATTTGGAGTAGGTTTCTTGGGACCTTTAAACTCGTATTTACACTTGGCCAGAAAAACACCCTAAACTAGTATTTTGATTTGATTTTGCGACTCTATTTCGATTTGGTACCCTAAACAAGTATTTTGTATGACCGTTTACAAATGCACCCTAAACAAGTATTTTGATATGGTTTTGATACCGAGATGTTTATTATGTTTATGTAATGTGGCGGTAACCATACCCTGAACAGGTTATAGTCTCATATTATACCCTGCCCTGTTAAATGAAATGTTCACATAAGGTTTCATTGAAGCTTTCATGTATCTATCTTTTTTCCTAAGGTATGATGGTGGACAAGAAAATTATTGGAGAGACCGTAATGGCGCAAGAGCACTAGGCTGGGGCATCGCATTCGGTACCCGTGGTTGTCCATGTGGTCTGAGTAACAGTAAGGAGCTATTTTCATTCACCGTTTCTCTCTGTATCTGTGGGTTTTTTTATCAATCAGCACTATTGTTGACTTTATTGCATAACATAGGGAATTCCTCCTCCAATAATTTGTGTTAGTCTCCATCTTAACGCAAAAAAGACGACACTTTGTGAATATTCATTCAATATCCCACTTCCAAATTTTCAATGCCATAAAAGTAGAAATCACTTTTGAATCAAAACACCGTGGCTATCTGTGCCTCATGAATACGTGTTTAAATGCAGGGAATCTCAGATACGGTCAACCTGAAACCAACCTGAAAACATTTTGTAGACCTACCACAATTGCGTTCTTCACGACGTGCTTTGAAAGACCCCAGTCTGACATTTGACCTGGCCACAGGCGTCAAATATGTAATTTGTCAAAAATACCTTCTTCTATAGGATCGCGCCGATATCAACCAAAACTTTTTCAAAGGAACCACTGACCCATGCCTCATATAGGATGTTCAGGCATAAGGAGTCAAAGGTCATTAAAGGGGTCATTTCCGGTCTGAAAGCCAAAAATTGTGCAAAATATTGAAAGCAATTGCTGTCCTTACAAATTACATAGCAGGGTGACGTCAGCGCACATGCATTGTTACCAACCAGGGTCTTCGGGTTGTCCACAGTTTTGGGTCAAAGGTCATTAAGCGGTCACTTCCGGTCATAAAACCAAAAATATTCATTTTTTATCTCAAAATGTAACATAACCTTCAGATATGCATTAAAGGCTGACTCAGAGATTTCCTGAGTGAGGAGGGCGCCCTCAATTTTCAAACAAATCGTGTTTTTGTATGTACATATTGCTTGTCCATATACTAATCATTGTGTGAAATAGCTAAGCTCAAATCGAAGTCCTTCATATAGAAAATCACATCTTTGTTATAAATTTCCGGATCCGGATTTTTTGTTCTACACAGTATCCTATGGCACTGTATACTATACATAAATGTTTACTGCATGAAAACGAAAAATCTGATTCATCTCAAATTTTGGAATTCAGCATTTTAGGCGACTATCTTTAGTTCTAACTGGCTATTTCTAATTAATACTCCGATAAATGATATTTCGAAATCGCTGAGTCAGCCTTTAATGTTACTTGATGTGTGCAAGGTATTTTTATTTTTGGGTCAAAGGTCATTTACAGGTCATTTCCGGTTTTAAGCTAAATAACATCAAGAATGTTTATCTCCAGAACTAAGCATAGCAGATTTTTTTTTTTATTTGCACTGGAAAAATGCATTTTTATGACGTACATGAGGGCTTTTTTATATTGGGTCAAAGGTCATTAAGATGGTCAAAATGTCAATTTTGTCAAAAAATGCTAAAAATAAGACCAAATTGGCTATATCGCAGCATATAGAAGGCATATAACGCCCATTATCGCTGCAGTGATGTAACATTAATGGTCGTTGGCATGGGGCCAAAGGTCATTCAGACGTTATTTCAGACCGTCTTCTTTGCCATGTCTTCTGCATGGCTAGTTTTATCTTTAGCATTATGTATGTTTCAATATTCAATTTTATGTTGACATTAGTTTGTAGCGCTTTGATGCATGCTTTGAGGTTGCATTTGATGTATCTAAGAAGAGTGTGCGTATGTATTTGTGGATGTATGTTTGCTCATGTATATACAGGATGACCCAAGAAAAAGTGAACCTATTTTGGGACGTCATTTTGACATACGTCCAGAAGGTAATTTTCAGTTTTCTGGTAATATTATTAAACTATAGATGAGGTGACATGTGACGTCAACGCCGGGCAACGAACAAAGCACTGCCCGGCAGTATGCGTGAGCACCTGCAGGGCTTGTGCTTTTAAAATTCGCGTTCAATCAGGCGCGATAGGGCTATTGAATGCTGGAACTGTATGGGCATATTCTTCGCACCTCTAACATGTCAGTAGACCAGGTGCTAACTTGTGTTTGTAAACATTGATGACACCTCATCTATAGGTAGTCTAATCATGGAAGAAAGAGATAGAAGGAAGCACGTCGACTTCCACAATCCGATTTTAATCTGTTTATCCATTCACCAGCACAAAAGGAAGGGATTCAACAGCGACCCTTTGATCATAATCCCTGTGCCGCAATCGATGATCGGCGAGCAATCATTACTGTAGAATTGTTTGAAAACTCTATGTCCGAACACGTAAAAGTGTAAAAGTATATTGCATTATTACAACATATTCCGGCTGTCTCCGGTGTGTATTTGTTGTTGTTTTCGTTATATAAGAAGTTAATGTACATCGTTATGTGTTCAGCTTTAGTGCCCACGACTGCCCAGTGTGAGAAATAAAACATTTGACAGGGGGGGCGTCTTGGATTTCGTTGGGCACCCATGCTCGTACCAGGGGTTCTGAAAGTGACCCCTAACGGGACCAATTTTCAGTTAAAATATATCCGGCTCCTAATTGGATCAGCTTTGGTGAAATTATACTAGTTTTCAGTGAAAATATACACCTAACGGTACAGCAGTAATATGACAACCTTACTGTGCTATTTCCACTATTATTATCCCAGTTATATACTCTTTTGAAATTCCACTTATAATGTATTATAAAGCCTTTACTTGAATGCAAACTACTTTTTATTAATATTGTAACAATTAATTTTTCACTGCACTGCATTATTTACATAATTATTTATCATTATTGTTTTTGCTGTAGGCCTATTCTATGATGAACAAATAAAAATTGATTGAAGATTGAAGGTAATTTGCAGTGAGATTATACCCCTTGCGGGACCTGTTCTCAATACATGAAAAAATATACACATTTAAAATAGCCAATATACAAGAAAACTGACACTTGTGCTACTGCAAGAAAAATACACACTTAGGGTTATTTTGCTATTATGTTATTTTATTATGTTTAGGTTAATTTTTCAAATTTGTATAATTGAACCAGTCACAATCACAACTGAATTTGTACGCCCAGCGGGACTAGAACTTGATTAATTTGAATTTGATACCCCTAGCGGTAGTCCCGCATTTGCAGCTAGTCCATCTTTTTCCGGAACGGGCATGGGTACCCCGGACCAAAATCCAAGAACCCCCAGGGTGTGTTGATCGGTTTCCATGGAAGGCCGCCATATGTGTGTATAGTATTTACTTGCAGCTTCATCGCGTACTGATCCTGATTCGATTGACCAGGAATTCTTGCGCAAGAGACAACCACGAACTGAGAATTTTCTCGAGCGATGAATAATATTAATGTTAGGATATCCTCGGGATGGGGGCTACTTGAGGAAGATGAGGAAGAATATGAATAAAACAATTGCATTATGGAGGCGGCAAAATCGTTTCAAAACGCAAGTGGGTCGATGATGTTGTGCTTCTGCTTATCTCTGTTCTTCCATGGTCTAATGAAAAGGTTGAAAAAAATCTTTTAAAAAGCTGGCAAGATTATGTCGGTGGGTTACTTTAACAAAATAGTGTAATGCACCGAGGAGAAATGTCCATAATAATTAATTGAGTAAATGTCACTTTGCATAACATCTAGGTCACTTTAATGGTTGAGCTCATCGTTGCATAACGCACTACTTAAGATTTGGCCTACTTGATATTCAAATGCAAATTAGGGCGATGTCATCCCACTATGGCCACCGTGGGCTTTTCAAATTCACAAGTTCTAGCGTGCATTGCTCAATACGGCACTGGAGGATAAAGCAATAATAGCACATTTTTTGAAGAGCGCCCGAGTTTTCAAAAATTTTGAGATTTTTACACGGTTGCATTGGTAACTGGCTAGTGTGAATGGTTAAGCTCAAAAATGTCTATGTGTCGCAAACGAAGGAATTTTGTAATTAGAATAATTAATATCGGAGATCTCCGATATTAATTAGAATAATTAATATCAGAGATCTCCGATAATAATTCAACGGCTGCTGGAAACAGCCGGGAAATAGCGCCATGTACGTTTCTACGCTCATCCATTAGTTGTTTTATTGGTTCAGGCAAGTCAAGTTACAGGTCAGTTTCTTGAGGTGGCACTATTTCATCATGGACGGACATAAACTTAGCATTTCCAGATCTGCTGCTAAGTACAATCTGGTATCCCAATTCTAATTACAAAATCGCTTATTTTAGGATAAACACGCATTTTTAGCTTTCTCGTTCGCAGGTGTAGTTTCCTAGACAATTACCAACATAACTGTGCAAAAATGTCAAATTTTGAAAATTGGGGGCCCTCTTCAAAAAAGTGCTGTTATTGCTTTAACATTCTGAAATGGCACCTCAATTTAAGAAAGAACAGAATTTTTATTGCTCAAACATATATCCAGACTGGCAGCTCTCAAGAAGTGCAGCGGCGGTGGCCAAACCGGTTTCGCCGCAAGACGGCGATATGTGCGTTGTCTTTAAAAAAATAGGCGTCAGCAATGTTACGCAATATTATGTTTAAGTGAAAACTGTAGGTTGGATTTCAGATGAATATACTGATTTCTTGTGCAGATAATAACATAGGCTACACAGCTAGTCTCTATTTCATCAATTTGTCGAGTATTTTCTTTATTAAAATACATCCTCTGCTAATGATTCAATTTAGTGTTATCTCTGTCCGTGCTGGGCAATTGTGTATAAGTTATAACAAATAAGTCAGTGACATTTGAGCCGGTTTGCCAAATATTTGCATGTCATTTGCGGAACCATCTAAAAATAAACCAAATGAACAAAGACTAGGGCTTGTTTGGACTCATTTCAATGCATTTTAGGCTGACTTTGAATATGCCCATGAAAATAAATAATTTTGAAATGTTTTTAACAAAAAAACAAGATTGACAAAAATTAATGCGTATGTCGAGCCGAGTGTACTCGACATCAGCAGGGAGAGAGTTACTGTCCATTCAATTAGCTTAGACCTTCGGTTTTTAATTAATATTAGAGAAGGTATTGGTGTCGGGAAAAAATAGTGAAAGAAAAGTTGGTATTCATCTAATTACCCAACAAGATTTTGAAGGTGCATGCTGAAAAGTATTTCTTCACACCCAATTCTATTAAATTTCTGCGATTTTTGGCCATCAATCGGCAAGGAATCGGAACAGTCCGAATATTCGTAATGAGCATAAACTTTTTAGGAATGTTCCATTTGTAAGATAGGTGTGTAAAACGTTGGTGTATCCTTGGTGTAAGACCCGGATGCAAGGTAATATCAATTTAGCCCATACGAATAAAGCCCCTCAACCCATTCACTCTAAATGCGTCTATTTCTTCCCTGGGGTTTATTCCTGGGCAAACATATGTCCCGCTTCAAACTCTCAAAGAAATATAAATACAATACATTCTTTGTTAGTTTATGTCCTTGAAAGAAGATTACCATTTTTGCAACAACGTTAAAAATTTTCCGGTAATTAAGAAAACATATTTTCCGTAATTTACGAAATCTGTTTTAGAAACAATAAAAATAAAAACAAAAAACCTAAAAATAGCTAAAAATGGTAATTTACGGAATATTTTCAAAAATTTCTGGGTCAGCAATATTTACGGACTTTTTTTTTGGTTCCGTAATTTTAAACGAAAAATTCTGTTAAATCCATATTTTTTTTCCATAATATGAGACAATTTCTGTAAAATTACTGTCAAAGTTCCGTTAATTGACAGAAATTTCTGTACATTTAACCCTAAAAAATGACTGGAAATACTGGCCGAAATTTCCGTAAATTTACGGCATTTTTTTTTAAAAAAAAAAAAAAAACACTTTTCCCCCCCCCCCCCCCGACCGAGGTTTCTTCTGGTCCGCCAATATTGATCGCAGTGGGTTCGCTAACTCGATAGTCGCTTCCGTACCTCGTATCCATGTATAGGAAGCCCGTATCCAATAGCCAGCCATGTTGGTGACCAGATAGACGCATTCTAGTACTACAATACTTCCCCTGTCCAATAACGCCTGTTGCAATCGTAAACATGGATCGATTGACGATAAATGTGGTATCCTGAATGTATGTATCTTGTCCACCAACATTACTGGTGACTGACGTCCTAGTGATACGGTCTATACTACCAAAGACCAGATCACAGCTTCCATTTGTTAATGGTACCAAAACGACTTGGTCAGATCTTTTGCAATTGAAGGGAAAAGGGTCCATTCAATAGATTTTAGTACAATTCCTGCATATGTTTTGAAATTTAAAAACCCTTGGTTAATTTCGTGAATCCGAACTTTCTTTCACAATTTTTTTTCCCGACACCTCTAACCGTCCATCTCTGATATTAATTAAAAACCGAGGGTATAAGCTAATTGAATGGACAGTAGTTTTCACCATCGCAGTCGGAATGCTATTGACGGCGATGCACTGTAAAGTGTACATTTCGTAGGCCACAGTAGATGAGCGAGAAGTCTGCAAATGATTAACCTCTGAGATTCATGTGGTTCAAGTCAAAATGAAAGTAAATCTTTTCTCAAAATGTTCGAGAAAAATCGATTTTTAGACTTGTATTTTCCTATACCAGCCACTACATAAAGGCTATTTGAACCGCTCTGTGGCTATCCCATACGGAGTGCGGCACAGGGTTCCAAATTCATCCCAGATTGCAGATCGTTGCGGCCATTGCATCAATAGAAAGGAGTACAACAAAGTTTTAGCTGTTTTAGCTCCAATTGCTATCTCAGATGGCCTACAAAGATGAGTTCGACCAATATAATAGATAGCAAACAAATTTTTCCCACGGATGAACTATAAACAATTAAACTGATGTGTTTTGTTTTGTGATCCGCGTTCACCATGATAGTCAGAAATATATGGAGTAAGCTTGATGTTCCGGGAAATATAAAACGTTAGAGCGCAACGCGAACATTCCACTCTATCTCTTTGCATCGTGGACCAAGTCAAATTGTCCGCCATTTGTTAAAAAAAGCAAGAAACTTATCTGCATTTTGTATATTTTTTTGTCACTTGGTTTATCAGACTTACCTTATAATTGAATAATCTTACCAAAAACTGAAAATTACTCTGGAAGTATTCAAAATGGAGGCCAAAATGGGTTTCACTTTTTATTGGTCACCCTGTACATGCAGGTAAATAATGATACTGTACTGTCTCATAAGGCTTCTCCCTCTTACAGCGTTTGTGATGGCGGTCAACCATATTGCAATTGTGACAATAATGACGACACCGTGAGACTTGACGAGGGCTTCGTACTCTAGGCAAAAATTCACTTACCAGTGTCTGCGATTATTATATTTAGGCGACACTGATGAATCGCGGCGAAACTGGTCTCAACATCAAGTTGGTCCACTTCAGGCCCTTGGTACAGGTAAGTATTTTTTTTCTACAATTAAGGGCAAATAAAATGCGAGAGAAAAAAAGGGTTGATTCTTAGTATATCGATGCCTAATATGTAATGGTCCAACCAAGGTTTACACTTTTTTTGTCATGCAAATTCAAAACGTGGGTGGACGTATCAAAATTTTGATGTAGTCTACAATATCTGTAGCAGCTGGTGTGGAAACGATGCAACAAAGCTCTAATAACAAAATGGTGTCGATTAAAGAAAGATGGTCACCACTTTGCACACAGTAAGTCTAGGGGGCAATCATAGTTAAAGGGGGGTGGCCGATTTTAAGGATATAAGTTTCATTATTGAAGATGCTTCACCCAAAAACCCCACATTGTATGTTCGCGCCGATATGTCAATGCGTTTTCATTGTAGGAGCAGAAAACGTGATGTCGTAAGCCCCATAGAGTATGTGATAAAATTAATATTGGTCGACCAAATGGGCGTAACATTTTCGTCTTACTTCCAAACCAAACATCATTTGGGCCCTAAGATTTAACAGGGTAAATGAGAAAAATAGTAGCTTTCTTCTGATACTCAAAATGTTGACCACTTCCGGTAAAATCTGGGCTCTGGGGACGACGGCTTCAATTAGCGACGGGGCCATGGACCTTTAACAATAAAAAAAAAAAATTCATAACCACTGCGTGAACTGTAGCCTACTCAAGTAAACAAACTACTAACCACCCTTCAAGGTTGTGTGAGGTGTCTTCCATTTGAAAAATGAATGAGAGAAAATCTCAACCAAAGAGGACAATGAATCCCTGAAAACACTTTCAAATGTCTATTTCAATAGTAATTACGTTTATTTCATGGGAGGGATTTAAATTTAAAAGTGACATACACGTTTTTCAATATTTGGGACAAAGATCATAAAGAAAAACATTATACATTTTTATTTTAAAATGTAATAGCATGGAAATTTGTACTGTACTGTAAAGCGAATTACATGTCAATTACGTATCCTTGTAACGCTTTCCAAAATACACACCCGAGGTCAAACGTGGTGAAAGCGAAAAGTTTTTTTGTTCGAAAAAAAACATGATTTCACTTTAGCAAGACGCTAACAGGCAAAATAATGTCATTGGTTGAATAGGTTCATCAGATTGGTATATAATAGGTTAGATGGTTCCATTTCAATAATCACCTTAATGCCCACTTACCCGAACGTTTCCGGCGCATGCGAGGGTTGTCGAGTGCCAAATGTATCAACACAGTCGCTAGTGCGCATTCACACTCCATAGAAAAACGTTTAACAATTTGGCACTCGCAGTGTGTCCGCCTGTGCCTTTGATAAATCAACACTGTGATGAGACTGGCGCTGCTTGATGTCTCGTGGACGTATTTGGATGTGTCAAGTTGATTTTACATCCGGGGTTTTCACAGGAGAGTTCTTTGATTCATTTGTTCGTAACCACTTGATTAAAAGGGGTCTATTAATATCAGTATTTCTGAATATGCAGCAATATCCTTAAACGGATTTATTGTATGGAATCTATCGGCACATATATAATGAAATTCCCTAATGACGTACCAGATGGTTTTTCATTCCATGGTCCATTTGGAGTATTCCCCTTGCGAAGAAACCACCATTTTCATGCTTTAACTAACTTTCGAAGCAGTAGACGAAGCCGCCATGTTTACATATTTACGCTACTTACGTTTTGCCCCAAGCCATGTTTAGTCTTTCACACCAATTGAAAGATGAATTGGTGGTTTATCAAGTTCTGGTCTGTATTAAAGACTATAGCGTTTACTTTTAACATTGGAATTAAAAACACAGCTTTAATTTAACGTTTTCCTTTAAAATATATAAATTTATCAAAAATGGCATACATTTGTGCCTAATTTTTATAAAATGAGCCTGGGATTCTTGAGAAATATAGTTTTTAAAATAAAATTAGGAAACTCTTCATCATAGAAAGAAGCGCTACTCGGTACATTGAAAAGTACGTAGATTGCTGAACCGCGCATCAGTGGGTTTCGAACACTGATCTCTATACAATGGATTGGAAACCTGGGCTTCGTAATTGAGGCACTGACGGTCATATTGGTCATCCAAAAAGAGCGCAAGCAGGTGGTTAAGAGCCGGTCATTTATACAAAATTTGTTCCCATTGAAATGTGGATAAGCGACATAACAGACTACAGCATCAAGCCAATTCATTGAGCTCATTGTATTTGCACGTATGGGATGGCATGTCTCTAAAACGTGCACCCGGGATACAACTTCTGTTAAACAGGTGTCTCTGGAATGCTATTGTGTTCGGTAGACCAAGATGTCCGCCCGTTGCTCCATTCATCTAATATACAATAACTGTTGTGTAGCCAATCCATTGTATAGAGATCAGTGGTTACAGTGCGATAAAACTATAAATATTACGCGACCCCTTTTAAAATGTCCACGTTTTCATGGATTGGTAATGTTTAGGCCAACTAAAACCTTTGTGTGCTCAACGAAGTTCACAAGGATGAGGCTCGTGGCAAACTTGCTGAAGTCACGTGATATATTTTCGCTGGCTTCTGTTTCTGTATTGCATGCGGCGCGGCGTTGTAAATATACCACCGGGAATAAACATGGTAGCTTCCATGATTGCTGTACAGTTGTGTACATTTGTCGGAATAAATCTGGATTTTTTTCGCAAGGAATACTCCAATGCCCATGGCAAACATCTGGTACGTTTTATTTAGGGATATTTCATTATATATGTGCCGATAGATTCATATCAATAAATCACTTTAAATCAATAATTGTAGCGGGGAGCGGCTGCGGTCGTCTTAATAGAGCAGGAGCAGAATATCATAGGGGCCTTATTTAAGGAGTTCGTTTAACCCCCACTACAGATTATTTAGTTGTGTAGCGGACTTCGGTCCGTTCGCAATCCTCACCTATTTTTCCCCGTCCTGGTGACACTATGCTGTCCGCCACGGTATTCCCCTACCTCTTTAAAATGTAATTTAGGTAATGTTTACTTGTGTATTTTGGGCGCAGCACGGGTACCCCCCCCCCTTTTAAGATGCATAATGTAATGAGATTGTATATGTCCGTAGGTTTATTATGGTACTAGACCATATACAAGCAGGATGCCTAGCCCTTCTTGCTAGTGTAAAATGTAAACAATGCATGTACACTGCCGTATGTGCAGACTTGTGTACATCAAGCTGAGGCCCCTGTAATCATGTTATTACGATGTTATGGAAATTATTCAGAAAGTACGGGGCCAGTATTATTATTGTATAAGGATTTAGATTTAATGCCAAATTTAGTGTAGGCCAGCCGTCTTTGGAATTGATACGGCTGGAATATATATCGTGTGTCTGCTTATCTAGGAACTGGATGTGAAGTTGATTTCAGAAATCCTAGCCTAGCCCAAGTTTCGAGTCAATCTTGACTTAATCATTTAATGTTAAGACTCACCAAATTATTAGGCCGTCAATGTTTTTAGTTGTGGCATCATCTCGTAGTGCAAGCCCCCTACGTGTGGTGATCCACGCACTGTTGTGAATAAAGTGCAAGTGACCTGGAAGTCTATTTATATCGCGGCGGTGGATCCTGAGCAGACCGTTCACTGGCGTAATCAGCCAATCCAGGCTTAGGATTCAGTAGAATTTTCGTAACTTTGGCCCCATTTTCTGGCTATTCTGGACCAAATTAGAGCTCAAGATTTTATATGTAGATGCCGCCTGATCAATTCTAGTGTCCCCTCTGAGAGCCGATTTTTCGAGTCCGTAGTTTTCATGAAATCGTAAAAATACGATTTTCCCATTCATTTGTACATGAACGGCCCTTTGTTTTGGTGGCAACAGCTTGTGATTCGCCGTTGGGTTTTCATGAAAATATAAAA
>JAMKCH010012097.1:0-27466 GCA_023653785.1 Ophioderma brevispina | reverse complement strand
TTATTCAAAATGATATGGGACCAACCTTGACATATTTCAAATTGTGAATTTGCATGGAAAATATGTTGTAAAAGGAAACATTGACAAGGTTTCGAGCCTGCACGCACTCCAACCGTCGCACTCCAACAGGTTTGTGATATAGGAACGCTCCACGAACACGTTACATATGATCTGATGATGTAACTATTAATTACAAAAAAAATCGACTATATTTTTATTTTTTTCGATCAAATTTGCATGAGGAAAAGGCGTTTTGGAGAGCGAACATTGGGGGGGGGGGGGGAAACCACACTCCTCACGGCGTTGATTATATGAACTCTCCATGAACATTAACCACGAGAGCCCATCTAAAAAACCACAGTTAGACTTCAGGGAAAGGGGATGTGAAAGTTTTTGTTTTTTTAAATTCACCCACCGTATTAAGCCAAAAAACTAAAAAATTTCTCCACTTACCATTAAAAAAACTTTCCCCCCACTTTTTTTTTTAAAAAAAAAACTTGCCCCGTGGAAAAACAGAAAAAATTGCCCTGTTACTAACATTGGAAAATAAACCAGAACATTTCGAAAGTTTTCAGCGCTACGCGCGTTTTTAAAAGTGATTACAGACATAATTTAAGTGCAGGGGCTTCTCCAGGTGGAGAAATGACGACAAATTTGTCCTTGAACGTTGCCACAATATTGTTGTATACTCGCATGCATGAAACGGCCCGTACACCAAAGTTTTTGACGTGCTCATTCAAAAAACTAAGCCTACCAGTTTATCTTTTTCAGTCCGTTACTCAAAGTAGGGGCTATAATACTATTTATAGTTCAAAATTGCCAATTTTTAAATAGGGTGCTATAACTATTAAGTAGAAAAGTGCCTTGGAAGAACTACATTACTCCATTAAATTTCGGACCGAACCCCACACCATCATCGCTTACGCGCCACATGGCTGCATTGAGGACCTCTTACATCAGGCAAAAATTAAAACAATTTGATTTTGCTTCATGCCAATGTTCATGCATATAAAATAAATTGGTAACATCAAATTTTCATTAAAAAAAATGTGTTGGAAAGTGCAAGGGTTCCATTTCGTGAACTGTAGGACTACTCAAGTAACTATTGACCACCTTTCAAGTTTGTGTGAGGTGTTTACCCTCTGAAAATGAATGGGAGAATATTCAATCATGAAATGAAACCAAAGAGACATACCCTTGAACAACTTGAATACAATTTCAAAAAATAATATCCATTTACAAAATAATTAAGTTGCTTTCAGCACAATTGGAGAGAATTTAAAAATAAAAGGGGCTTGCATATTTTCTTTACAAGTCATGCCTTTATCATCCTGTTTGACCAGCTGTTCAAGGCGAGTAACCAGACCTGAGCTTCGGGGGGGGGGGGGGGGGGGAGAGACTCAAGAAGTTTCCCATTTTTACCCATATTTTACCACCTTCTCCCCCTTCTTCTTCTCCCCATTTCTTAGCTTTCTCCCTCCCCATTTTGCTGGCCGGGGGGGGGGCAGGTCTGCCCCCCCATTCAAAAATAACATCTCACAGAGCGTTGCGCCTCACCAACGCGTTGCAAACCTTCACAACTGCGTGCGGCAAACGTTATACCCTTATGCCCTTATTAACGCGTTGTGAAGGCAATAAGGTCATAAACGTATTGCCGCAACGCGTGTTGAAGGTGTGCAAAGCACTTGTGAAGGTCGCAACGCGTTGTGAGATTTCTTATTTTTGAAATACGTCACAGACATCATACATTGAATTGCGCCGCACGCAAACGCGTTGCTGAAATGTCAGCAACGCGTTGTGACTTTTTCACAACGCGTTGCGGCAATACGTTTATGGCAAGCCATAAACGCCATAACGTATTGCCGCAACGCGTTGCGAGAAAGTTGCAACGCGTTGCGGACATGTCGGCAATCGCGTTGCGACATTTCAGCAACGCGTTGCGGTGTCGGCCATCCCCCACCCAAATCCTTATTTTGTGGACGTATTTAAAAAAATAGACCCACCACGCGTGCAAAGTATAGCAACGCGTTGTGGACTCAACAACGCGTTTCAAGCTTCACAACGCGTTGCGAGATTACAACGCGTTTGAGCTTCACAACGCGTTAAAGGTCCACTAAGAATAAGGGTTCATAACCGTATTGCCGCAAAACGAGTTTGAGGAAAGTAGCAACCGTGCGGACATTCGCCAACGCGTGCTGAGTCGGCCATTAAAATCATGATTTCTGTTGGGACGCGTATTTCAAAAAATAGATCCACAAACGCGTTGCGGCAATACGTTAGACCCTTATGGCTTCACAACGCGTTGCAAAGCCATCACAACGCGTGCGAGCTTCACAACGCGTGCAAACTTCACAACGCGTTGTGAAGGCAATAAGGGTCATACCGTATGGCCGCAACGCGTTGTGAAGGTTGCATTGCAGCGCGTTGTGAAGTCGCAACGCCGTTTGTGGAGATTTTATATTTTGAAATGCGTCACAGATCTTCATGATTTTGATTGGCCGACACGCACCGCGTTGCTGAATGTCGCAAACGCTTTGCTGAAATGTCGCAACGCGGTGCTGAATGTCGCAACGCGTTCTGAAATGTCGCAACGCGTTTGCTGAAATGTCGCCACGCGTTCTGAAATGTCGCAACGCGCGTTGCCGAAATGTCGCAACGCGTTGTGACTTTCTCATACAACGCGTTGCGGCAATACGTTATTTCCCTTATGGCTTGGTAACCTTAGCAACGCGTTGCGAAGCTGGCAACGCGTTGTGGACGCTCGCAAACGCGTTTGAAGGTTTGCAACGCGTTGCAAAGTAATCTAGCAACGCGTTGCAAAAAACCTTCACTTTGAATCTCACAGAATTCATGATTTTGATTGGCCGACATCCGCAACGCGTTGCTGAAATGGCTTGCGATACGCGTTGCCGAAATGTTGCAACTCGTTGGCTACTTTCCCTCGCAACGCGTTGCAGCATCGTTATTGCCTTTATGGCTGGCCATACACTTTATGACCCTTGTGGCTTGTGGTCTTCGTTAATGGCTTGTGGTCCCTTCCGCAACGCGTTGTGAAGGCTTGCAACGCGTTGTGAATGCCATACGGGTCGTAACGTATTGCCGCAACGCGTTTGTGATCTTGTTTTTAAATATGTCACAGAAATTCATGATTTGAATTGCCGATGGCCACAACGCGTTGGGCGCGAAATGTCCCGCCGCGTTGCTACCGTTCTCACAACACCATTCCCAGTCGGGGCCCATTTGGGTAAAATAAGGTTTAACGTGGGCTCATAATTAGGGCCCCACATGGGGGGCAATAGGGCTTGTTTCATTGGCCCCAGTGGGGCCCACTCGGGTTTGTCCACCGGGCCTCGAATGCCCCCCTGTGGTTTTTGTGCCCAGTGGGGTGCAGGTGGGTTTACACGGGTGCATGTGTGTCCCCCATAGGTTATCACTTTTGGGGTTGTTTATGGGCTAACCGAGTTGTACCCTACGGGTTCATGTGGCCCATAGGGGGCTTTCATGGGTCCCGATGGGCAAATTCAAAATTGATTTTATTGGCACCCTCTCTGCATGTGAAACATTAAGTAGCCCACAACTGATGGGTGAAAACACACTAAACGTATGTTTTGTTGTTTCCTCAGTTAAACATCTCCCAAAGATGGGAATAATAGCTGAAATGCAATTAAACAAGAAATTTAAGTTTGATTTCATGAAAGGTTTAGTTTAAATGGGATACAAGTTTCTATGGCTGAGTATCACAATGGTGTAGTCTGTACACCGCCTTTCTCTAAAAAGTGTGCACAAAAATGGTAATTGGATGAACAAGTAAATATATTACAGTTATTGTAGGCTTGTCTGTGAATTTTTTTTAAAAAATTCACTTCAAAATACACCTTGGTCAAAATGCTGCATTTTACTGCCAAAATAAAAAAATACAGGTCATTCAGACCACGCTCATATGGGTGAGCCTGTGGGAATCCCACCTGTAAGCCCATCCCACCAATCAACCCCACATGGCCCAGATATAAAACCCTTTAAAACCCATGTCCCTAGAGCCCACACAGACGCCTTGAATAACCCACAATGACCCATTTGGGTTGCCCCACTTGTAACCCAAGCCAAATATACCCCTTATAGCCCACATGGATCCACCCTGGTTTGCCCACTTGAAGCCCAGCCACATTAAGCCAACCTTGCCCATGTTAAACACATGTGGGCCCCAGAAGGGCATGTTGGCTGGGATGTTTATGACCCTTGTGAAGCTCGCAACGCGTTGTGAGGCTTGCAACGCCGTTGCTATATACTTTGCAACGCGTTGTGGGTCTATTTTTTTTTGAAATACGGTCACAGAATACGATCATTCTAATTGGCCGACGCCGCAAGAGAAAGTAGCAACGCGTTTCCGACATGTCGCAACGCGTTGCGGCAATACGTGGACCTTTATGGCTTGAGATATACGTGTCGAATTGATGCTGCCTGATCCAAATTACAATGTGCGCGTGCGACAACCCCCAGGTGGTCGTCAACAGCCACTCAGTTCCCAGGGCCCGATTTAAATCCTGCGCAAAAAATAAGCCTGGTACTGATTGGTCTGGCTAAACATCTCTTACACACATACGGCAAGTCGAGATGACGGTGCGAGTTTACCGGAACCATTTGTTTGACTAATGCTTGTGGCGGAGTACTTCCCCCGACCTCGGGGGAGATTTGAGACGTTTTCCCTACAGTACGGCGGTCCGGTAAGTACGTAATTCCTGTTTCTAAAATTGAAAAAAATAAATTGAAACTAGTGTTTGAAAATTCTCAAGACTGGAATAATACCAAAAGGCATTGTGGGAAAAATGGATTCGCCCGTAGAGATTGCGTGTTAACTTTACCGTGTCAGCAAGTACCGAAGTACCCGACAAAAACGTTCAATTTTCTCGCTAGGTTCTATAGGTTCAGATCCAATTACGATACATATTTACAACAAAACATAGTAACGGACCCTCTGATGCCAAAACTTCCATAGAACCCCTCCGTTTTCTGGAGATATTTGAGATTTAGTTTCAATTACACACATTCTCTATGACGGACTGATAACGTTAATCTCTCGCGCAGTACCAATTTAGATAATATCTTTCGCAGTCTGTGACACAGACTACACACTTTCCGGACCGCCGTATCCCTACAGATTCGGAGGGTCCACGGATATGGGTTGAAGAGTCTAGTGTAATTTCAGTCGCTTAGTATTTTCATCATTGTGGACTCGAGGGAGGGTCTATTGGATAAGATGCAGACGAATTAAATAATAAAAGAAAGTGGCACAGGAGGATTGTATATATACGACGCCGTTATTTATGTCATTAGTTTGCTCTAAAGACCGTTCGCGTAAAAGACGAAAAAAAAAAATTAATATTGAGAAATAATTCTTAATCGAATTCATCCGGGAAAACGAATAAATCAAGCATGTTTTAGAAAGCGTTTTGTTGCGCGTTTATGTTTTATTGTGTACCCTGTCATAGTACACTATATTTACCACTTGTAAGGTTTGATTTTATTATATTTTTTTCGAACAATGTCCTGCAATGTCCTGTCTACAAGAAACTTATTTCCATTGGGCTCCACTTACCGGGACAGAATTGGGACACCCAGGGGTAATCACCCTACTCTTTTCAACACTGAATGTGATGTGCAATGCACATTGTGCATGCACATGTATTACTCTCTGTACGTGGGACCGACGGCTTAACGGCCTCTCCGAAGGACTGAACCATGCGGAGAGGGAATTCCGATTTCAATCAATCCCTCTTGTACAGATTAAATCCAGAATTAAGTACCCGATTAAACCCCTCCAAGTGCAAGTGGTTCCGTCGTGAATTGAACCGGGGACCTTTAGCACCAAAGGCTAATACCCTAACCAGTGGGCCACGTTTTCCCGTGTTAGTACTTTTGTGGAGGGAGAAGTGAGCTTGGTGGAACTGCTGTGTAAATGCTCCCATTATTGCTGCAAGATCGAAAGCTCTTCAACAAGGTTCTAAAAACAAAAGCAAGCAAACAAACAAACAATAATAGCAGGTCAAAAAACGAACCCCCGCCATCATCATCATATGTGCCCCTATGCATGTCGGTGGCATGTAGGCGACCTTTTTGTGCTAGTCCATCTAGAAGAACCTTCGCTCCCCCGGTGATCAAGCCAACGAGCCTTAAACTGGTGCACTCGACTGCTATGTCACTTGGGGAGCGAGAGGGACTGTATTCTCGACGGACTACTTTGTACTTAACCTCCAGGCAGGTCACCCAAGTACTATTATTCAAAGTGAAAAACAGACCCATGTTATAGCATATGATATGCACGGAATTTATACCACATGTGAAGGGTCATAAGACAACCCCAAATCAGCAATAAAACAATTGTTATTTCGGCTGCAAATTAAAACACGCGAAAATTGGGCAAAAGACGGAAAATTCAAATGAACCTTGCGCTTACATCAAAAACTTTTGAAAATTATTTTACTAGAAGACCCATCATTAATGTAACATAAAACTTGCAGTTATACGGAATCCTGTATTTTTTACGGGTGTTGCAAAATACACGTCATTTTCCCATAGACTTTGTACAGTAACGGTTTAGCAATGTCCATGATGAAATTGTTTGTTTTCAGTACATAAAGGGTTAATTATTTTTAATGTTACTAATAATTGTTTACTCATACTTATATGTATGTGCATGTGAACATATATCAGCAAAAACATTGCTTTGGTTCTTTAGTTAAACTATTCTCAGATGACTTCCGTTAGTGCCCAAGGGTGGGACCCTCGCTAATTAACTCATTAACGGCTTGGCCGATTTGAATTTTTTCGGCCAGCGCAAAAACAAATTCTGAGGGTCCATAGGAACCCTCGGTCACTTAAGTGTTCATAGACCACGCGTTTTCGAAACTTAAATTTCATCGCTTTTAATTCTTTCTTGTTAACCTCAAAATCACCCTTTCATAACATATTAGACCAAATTATATAGTTGACATTCCGCAACAAAAATACATTATATTTTAATGAATTCAGGTATTTTAGACCTCAAATCATGACATTTTCCAGAGCGTTTTCGACCAGTATTAAGGTCACAGCGATTGCATTGCCTTCTCGTGTAAAAAAAAATAATTAAAAAAAAATAACGCATGTTGACGTGACCTCCTGATTGACTGGTTTTCTCGTTGAAATAACAACTGCATAATCTGATAATAGTATCGGAAAACAATGTACTCAATAAAGCCAAAACCATTCTGAATTTAGAGTTTTGACAAAATTGCCCGCAGAAACAAAAATAATACATGATGTTTATATATGGTCTTTAATTGCTTTATTTCTTGTTTGCTTCCATTTTCTATATATTCACATAAAAAAACCTCTAAAATCGACAGCTTAGTGAGAGTAAAGTCGAAAATTATCGCTTTTACCGTAACTTTATGGCAGATTGCTGGCATCTGAGCTGCCAACAATATATCATAAACTAAATTTACGGCATTTTTCTCCTATTCGCTGTAAACTAACGTCAATAATGCAGTAAAATGGGTTTTTATTTTGATATAAAAGTACAGAGCCTCGCTGTTATATATGTATTTTTTCAACTGCCTAAAAGTACATTTCGACAATATGGTGTTTAGAATGATTTTTGTTGTTGTGGGTAATGTCGTCGCTGAAAAGCTGAGTTTTTAACAGCACAGATGCTGCGAGTTTTTGAGAAAATTTCGATGAACATATTTCTCCTAATAAAATAAATCTGAGGCATCACAGCTGCACGTTTGATGCAGATTATGGTCCAGTGCCGTAATCATTGGAATGCAGTTTTCGTCTTCAAATAGATTGCCGATTTTAAAAATAAAACACAATGAACTAAAATGTTGTGACGAAAATGAGAATAATCTTATAAGGCCGCAGTTTTTATAGAACAATCTAATTATTGCCAAATAATAATAATAAAAAAATAATAAACTAAAATGTTGTGACTTAAGTGGGAATCTCACTTTAGCTCCCAGGTGTTGCAAAGACACATTTATTATAACAAAACCAGAATCCCCCTCCCCCCCAAAAAATATTTGATTTGGAATTTCACTAGCCACAACATGTTCAGAGTTTAAGAACTACCATTGCGGATAAGAATGCATTATTTTTTTAAATCTATTTTATATTCCTATTGTCTACGGAAAATAGGCATATAGAGGGCCTTATAACACACGAATCATGATCTTTGTAGACCTAAATGGCAACATTCCAGCAATAGAATGTTTAAAGGGGACAATATTTTTCGCATATCTCTACTTACATCAGTTGTCAAAATTGTGTCAGTTGCGAACTGCTTAAAATTGTTTTAAAAATAATTTGCATGGGGCCAAACAGCTGTGGGCTTTATGACTCTCTCATAATCATGTAGCTCTGCGTTTGAATGGGAAAACAGCAGAATTTTATGCAACAGGATAAGCACCGCCAACTACAACAAAAATACAGACAACACAAAAAGTTGCGTTATTTGTGAAGTGCTGTGTGCAATTTATTTGTTCTTAAGTAAAGAAACCCAATTCGCCGACATACCTTGTACATATAGTGCATTAATTACAACGGAACAAAGCATTTAAATAGTGAGACAAATAAACCAAATATAAATAAGTTTGGTAGTAGATTCGTTTGAAATTTCAACAGGTATAGTGGCCTTGATAAAGAGTTGATAAAGAAGTTATTTGAACAGGATTAATCACCAGCGTTCGCACGAGTTGGCTAAGGTGCAAGCATTACATCCTGTCCCAAAAACACCTATACAATCAAAGATTATTTTTGGCCAAAAATTTAAGTTCATCTAACTAGAGTTTACTTATTTTTTTTCTAGGAGTGTTCCAGCTTTTCTGAGATTTTTGTTGTTGTAATTTGGGGGTCTGGTTCAGGAGTTATGGCTAATTATCGGAGACACTTGAAAACCTCTTGGGCCAGTTTCGGCTATCCTGATATAACAAAAGTTGCCATGAAATCACCTTCAAATCATTCTTTGTGAAAATTAAAGAAAAGTAGGTATTAAAGTGTGTTTCTGTATAAACCATAATTTATAATTTATAATGTCGCAATTTTGCTCCAAGTTTCCAGACAGAAGGTAGGAGAAACCTAAAAACACCCCTTGTGAAGTAAACTGAGACCTGTGAGCACCAACCATCCTGTCCTAGGCCTTGTTAGAAACAATGCTTTCTTCATTTATGTTCCTCCCTGGTATCTTGGAGGCATTGGGAATAGGGGAAGGGTAATTTGTCCCTCCACATTAGATCGTTGTACACACATTTGTTCCTCAACAGACTTGTGGCTGTTACATTAGTCAGCAGTCAAAATTCTTAAATTTCCCTGAATTCATCATGATTAATGTCCCCCGAGAGTGAGTCCCTCATTTCACCAGCAACATAATTCTGATGTTATCACTGAAAAAAATAATTGATTAGTTCAATGCATGATAATACATTCACACATGTTTAATCCACAATGATGCTACACACCCTATACCTTTAGTTTCTCGGAACCTTAAGTGGAAAAACGGCCCAAGTGGTATTTTATCTTGTGTTCAACTGACAATATCTCCGCTCAGGGTCCATCAAATGGATGGAATAAACGCGACGATTTAGGCTTAGGAACTTGTCTACAAATAATATCAAAATATTTCAAACTGCACAGTTTATATTTTTATATTTTTAGTTTGCATTGTATAGTTTTTATTGGCCAGTCTGTAGTGGAAATTTTGCGCGGCCTGATATGTGTTATGATGTTTATAGTAGATTCAACCCATTTCGTGTCACTTTTAGTACTTTTTAGAAGGTATAGGCATTGAATGAGGGGGCGATGTGCAGGGGTTGAAATTACCTTTTCACGCTAAATCTATGGAAAATGTAGCCGAAGCAGGATAAATACACTCTGCTTAATGAATGCATTCAAGTCACGTAAGCGCGCATTCACAGCTACATTAACTCTTAAAAATTCTGACTAATCGTATTTTGACTTTAGTGGTATTCAATTACAACCGGCGGATGAAGTTATTACTGACTTCTGAGCGCCCATGATTTGGATAGGAACGAACACAAAGGTTCTTTGCACTTTCTTTGTAAAACATGAGAGGCCAGATATCTTAGTTCGTACAAGGAACAGGTGACTCGGGGCACATGTTTCTTTTCTGCATCATCTTCCAACTAATAGGAGGAATTGTGGGGCAGAGTGACACGCGTGGGTTACATCTACTATAATAGCTATTGCAATGCAAGATCCATTCAAACCAAGTTTCTGCAGCAGATTCATCTATCAGATTATGAAATCTCTTCCACAAATTATAAAACAATTTACAGGTTTACATTCCAAACAAGTTTAAAAACAGAGTTTGTCGGCAGTTTCGTGGCAAGTCCTGGACGGAAAACTCAAGTGTTGAAAACCCTGCAAGAATTACAATGCAATAGCAATGGTCGTGAGCTGTGACTGCATGCTTTTCAAGTTGGTAAATGCTAGCAGTATGTAAGCATCCTTGTCTGAGAAATGGAGCTTACAAGGATCCCAGGGGAAACATATTGGTTATTTTCCGTTTTTAACCAAATGTAAACACCCAAATTGCTTTCTAATTGGTAGAAGTGATTCAGTAAGAGTTACATTCATTATGTTTGAATATTTTTTTAAATGCCACTGTTTCCCTTTAAGTAATTACAAAACCTCTGTTTTATAAAAATGTGTAAGTAAAGGTTAAAGGGGACGGACCTGTAGACACAGGAAACGCGGAGTGCCCAGCTCTCTTTCGAAGCGATTGGGCCAGACTCCAAATATAATGTGCTGTAGGGGATGCTTACACCTCCTATACAGCAGTCTATGGCAAGCCATAAAGGCCATAACGTATTGCTGAAACGCGTTGCGAAAAGTAAGTAGCAAACGCGTTGCGACAATTTCGGCACCGCGTTGCGACATGTCGGCAAAGGCGTTGCGACATTTCAGCAACGCAGTTGCGGTCGGCCATCAAAATCATGAATTCTGTGACCGTATTTCAAAAAATAGACCCACAATAGCGTTGCTAGATACTTTGCAACGCGTTGCAAACCTTCACAAGCGCGTTGCGGAGTCACAAACGCGTGCAAGCTTCGAAACGAGTTTTAGGTTAAAAAGCATAAGGGGACATAAGTATTGCCGCAACGCGTCTGTGAGAAAGTCACAACGCGTTGCGACCATTTCGCAACGCGTTGCGACAATGCAGCAACGCGTTGCGACATGTCAACAACGCGTTTGCGGTTTGTCGGCAATCAAAATCATGAATTTCTGTGAACGTATTTCAAAAAATATAAAATCACCAACGCGTTGCGACCTCACAACGCGTGCACAACCTTCACAACGTGTGAAGTTGAAACGCGTTGTTGAGCTCGCAACGCGTTGTATGGCTTGCAACGCGTTGTGAAAGACATAAGGGTCATAACGTATTGGCCGCAACGCGTTGTGGATCTATATTTTGAAAAACGTCACAGAAAATTCATGATTTGATTTGGCCCGAAGCCGCAACGCGTTGCCGAAAATGTCGAAACGGTTTGCTACTTTTCACAACGCGTTTTGCGGCATACGTTATGACCCCTTATGGCTTGTGGACCTTCGACCGCGTTTGTAAAGCTCACACCGCGTTGTTGTGAATCTCGCAAAGCGTTGTGAAGGCTGCAACGCGTTGGGAGTTTCCACCAACGGTTGCTAGATACTTTGCAACGGTTGTGGGTCTATTTTTTGAAATACGTCACAGAACTTATGACTTTGATGGCCGACCCAGCAACGCGTTGCGGAAATGTCGCAAGGCGTTGCCAAAATGTCGCAACGCCGATTGCTACTTTCTCGCAACGATTTGCGGCAATACGTTATTTCCTTTATGGCTTGCCATACGAGTCTGTTACATTCCCAACATTGATTGCCGGTTACCCATTTATACACCTGGTAGAGGAGTAATTGAGGTAAAGCGCCTTAGTCAAGGGCGAAACGAAACCAACATTGGCCTTCAGTGGGGCTCCAACGCACAAACTTGGAGTGAGGGTCGGGGCTGTATCCACTGGAACCACATGTGCCTCGTTTTTAAGTGGATCTGTTAAAGGATATAAATGTTAATAAGAACTGTCCAAGAATTGTCACAATTCCAAGAAGCCTCTTAATTATCAATGTTATTGGCGTAAAAAAAAAAAAATTCGAGAAAATTCTTGTAAGCATGCGAATAATTCTATAACAGGGCAAATCAGAAATGTCACTCATGGTAGATTTAGTCTCAAACACCCGACTGTCGACAAGGTTGAGAAAAAGTGGCGGAGACTCGGCCGATTTTTTGTCAATGTCCTGCAATAGTAGATTAGAATTTCAATTCGTTCACGATTTTATTTTTTTAATCGCAAACCAAAAATTTTTTTTGTCCTAAAATGGACGCTTGAGGATTCGGATTTTTCTCTCCTTATGCAGCCGTCTTGGTAGACCCTCTCCGGGTCTTGGTATAAACGACTGGTTAATGAAGACTACAACTCTCTGAGTCAGGCCAAATCCGGCGTGCGAGTGGTATTTGAATTTTGTCAATCCGTTGGACAAGTACAAGTTGGTTCGTATAAGGGCTTATGGGCGGCCATTGGGGTTAAAAAAAGTTTCAGCGCAGTATTCCAGTATTAAAAGGACGATGTCCAAGGGTCCCGGGAGGGGCCCAGTGCCGTGATCGGATCTTTTTAAAGGATTTTTAGTTGTTGATTTTTGTAAACATTAGATGCATCGTGTTGAGTGAGTGCGACTGTGGTAAATAAGTTTGATTTTATGTCAGTTTTTTTTTTAACCTGACTGGGCCTGATCGGAAAGCAGAGCCGGATGTGGGACAGTCGACCGTCTTGGTGGAAATCTTGACCTACCCCTTCAAGCTTTCTCACCACTTCACCGTTGATTGGACTATATAGTGGGTCAAAGATTCACCTTATAGCACTTATATATGGAAAATAATTCGGTCATTTCAAAACGGACATCTTAAATCAGATGTGTAAAGTCAAGATTCACTGCATGAATATATTTTATTCTTTCAGTATAACACTTGAGTTGTGTAGATCTAGTGCTCTCCGTTAGGTGTAAGGGAGGGGGTCCACGTGGACCACCACACCACAACCATAACAGGGAAAAAGCGGTTGTTTTTGTAGCGATTCAAACTGGCGGTACAAAAAAAAAACAATTTTTTACAGAACGAACGTCCAATTCTCCCGCCAAAAATGGCAAACACTTTCCCAAAGGATTTTCCGTAAATCCGGCCTCATAATAGAGAACATAAATACAGTTAAATTGCTGATGTGAAATAGTAATTACTCAGATACGATTAAAAGGGCACAAACAAATTTTAATTAGCGCCACCCCAAAAAATGATGCGTATTAGCATAATAACGCCATGGCGTTTGATTTTTGTTTCTATCAAACTATGCGCAAATGATGTTTAGGCAATTACATCACATTTTGGGGAAAATCTTTAAAAACCCAAAATTAAAAAAAAAAAAAACAAGTGTTTAAAAAATTGCAATGATAGAAACAGTGGCAAGACATGTTCCTTAAATCACCACGTTCCAAGTCCCTCTTGTAAGACCAAAAAGTGCGAAACCAGGGAGCGCGAGCCTTTAGCCCCAAACTTACTGATAAGGAGGCACACTGAAAACCAAACTGGAGTCTTGACTCCGAAAACTGGAGTAAATGCGCATTAACTCTTCACTGGAGTCAGTTGACTGCTAATGAAAGAGTCATTATGCAGTAAGGAAAGAGTCAGTTTGACTCTGGAGTCAGCTCTTGGTAACTGACTTTACCCAGAGTTCCAGAGGGAATGTAGGGAAAGCGACCATTTGAGCTACATTGATTTCAGCGTGACAACCGTGTGTCCATGTATGTCTGTGTGTGGATGTGGTATAGTGACTGTGGACGGGATGTTACGGAATAAGGACTTAGGAGTAAGTGATTTTTTGAAGAAATTAATTCTAAAAAACAATTTGGGGCCTATGCATTCAGTATTACCAAACAGGCTAACTGAACGTGCGGTTAACATGCACAGCATGGGACCTGGTTAACGTTGGTCAATTCGTCATGTTCGTAGGGTGGCTGGGTGGCAGAATAATGAATTATTTCCCAATCATGCAATTTGGTTATGCAAAATTAAAAGCAATCGTGTCATGATGTATTTGCCAGTACTTAGTGCATGAGTGACTGCAGTGTCTGTGGTTGTGTCAAACTAGTTAGTGTAGCCTAGCCTAGGAGGAGTGAAGACTATCCTGGCTAATTTATAGTTTGAGTAAGTAATTTCTGGCCCACGACACACGTGCATGCTGTTGCATGAACTGCGTGTACGTGAAAACCCAGTGGGCGGGGCCATTTTGGCGGAAAGACGGAAAAAGCGGCCGCGTAGGTAATAGAGTTTGAGTCATGTTGGCCTGGCGTACGCGCACGTTGGCCGTTTGCTTGTCGCGTTGAAACTACGTCTAAATGCAAACCCGGTGCGCGCCGTTTTTGCGGAGAAGCGGGCGTACATAATATTATAACTTGTGGCCACGAATTATTACTCCAAAAACTCTAGTTAGTAACTTGGCAAAGAAATTAAAATATTACGCCAATAAATTCTGGCTCGCGCGCGTAAACCCGGGAAGTGTATGACGAACCGCTTGATAAACGGGGAATCCAATGCGCAGTTCAACAGATGCGTTATCGCAAGCGACAAAGGGCCATAACTATGCCGCAACGCGTTGGAGAAAAGTAGCAACGCTTGGGTGTAGGGCCAATCATCAAAATCATGAATTTCGTGGTGTATTTAAAAAAATCGACCACAATGCGTTGCTATATACTTGCATGCGGGGCAACCTTCAAATCGCTAAGGAGCTCACAACGCGTTGGAAAGGCTCCCATACCGTAAGGGACATGAAACGTACTGCCGCAAAATTTCTGCTGGACGTATTTCAAACCTTCAATAATCAGCGTTCGTGGTAATTGAAGGCAGCAATACGTTAAATTACGTTTATTGCTTTCACAACGCGTGTGAAGTTTATATGCGTTGTAAAAAACTCGCAACCCGTTGTGAAGGCTCCTGGCAACCGTTGTGAAGGCCATAAGGGTCACAACGTATTGCCGCAACGCGTGTTGGATCTATTTTTTAAATAAGGTCACAGAATCATGATTTTGATTGGCCGCAAGGCCCGCAACGCGTTGCGAAAATGTCGAACAACGCGTTGCTACTTTCACAAGTGTTGCGTTAAATACGTGGTGACCGTTATGGCTTGTGGAACTTCAACAAAGCTTTATAAAGCTCGCAACGCGTTGTGAAGGCTTGGCATGGGTTGTTGGAGTCTACTTTGTTGAAATATGTCACAGAAATTGCTCATTTTAATTGGGGGACACCGCAACGGAAGTTGTAAATTTCGGCAAAAACGCGTTGCCAATTCTCGCACGCGTGCGGGGGGGAAAAACACGTTAGGACTTTATGGCTGCGATAGAATGCGGGGATGCCATTGTTTCAGAAATTATGACGGCGATTATAGTTAATAATGGTATTATATGCCATGAAATGTTGACCATGTGAAGTACTGTACTGGTAATTGCATGCATGATGTCGATGATCGAGAAAGAAAATTGAGTCACGGATTGTTGTAGTGCATGAGTGAACATGAATGCATGAATTGTGACTTCATGTGCGCCATAACATAATATACTACATGCATAATAAGATTCGTTAGACTATATGCCATGATGCCATAGTCCAGAAAGACACAGGTTTTTTTTAATTTATAACATTACTCCATAAAATATGGATTTGGGGATTCCATGGGGACGATTTAAGTGCTCAAAAAAAATTTGGGGGGGGGGGGGGTTTACCGGTCTTTTTTGGGACACACTGTACTGTCTTCATCTATCAATAACCATTTAAATTATAGCCATTATTCACATAGCAAACAGAAAAGGTTCCAGTTGAGACACACAAGTGAGACACCTGGTATACATGTATTAGTAGCGGGATATGAAACATGGAGCATCCACTTTAGTCCAGAGAGCGAGTGCTTGTGGGGCTAAAATGGGATCCACCAATGCTCCCGCAAGGTGTCCAAAAATGACGCACTAACTTAGGAATCGAGCCACACATACTGAAAAAAACACCACCCACCAAAAGCTCCCACAAGTGCCATATAAGACCCGCACCAGTCAGGCCATCCAAACTTCTTGGCAGTGCCCAAAATTAGAGTCTTTTGAAATTTATCAGCCAAACAGTGTTTTGCTTTGTTTGATTGTGGGACCTTATACTGAATGAATTAATTGCAGTGGAATACGAGCATAATTTTGTTTTCATTAATTAGTGGACCCACTGAATTGATTGGACTAAAGTTTCAAATTAATATTGCAAAATTTTAAAAAAAAACAATTTTTGCTTTTGTGTGCAGTCAAATATTACTTTAAAATCCATGGCAAACGTGAAGAACAGTGTCTCAAGGTGTGGTTTACTTAATTTTATAGGATCAATGGAAAGGAAGACACAAGAATGCGACGGCGGGCTGATAGAGGAAGCCAGATATGAAGAAGCATCTTCCAACACACTCATGGATGTGGGTACGGATAGTGAAAAAGGCAACCAGAAATGTTTGGGGATCGACTGACTTTAATACCAACAGAAGTGCAGCAGATGATAACCACACTATTGGAGGGGTTCAAAAAGGAACTTCAGGTATAGGCATTACTATAATTTGCTATCTTTTGTTCCATGAACAAGTTTGAAAAGGAATAATGATAAAACATTATCTCAGACTCAGTTAAGTCTTATAGAGACAGCCTAGTAAACACTATATTAAACTATATAGGAGTAATAAGTATGGTTTTATTCAGTGTAAACCAACCTGTACCCCAAAACACTCTACAAAAGGTTAAGACAGTTGCCTAAGCCAAAAAAAAAAAAAAAAAGACAACCCTTCACCAAAAACACTTTAAAACAGTTGTCAAGCAAAAATAAAAGAGAACAAAAAACTAATAAGCATGCAATCAAAATCCATTAAAATGGGAGATTTCAAGATGTTTGAAGGTGACTCCCAAGGATGGTGCCCTCAAATTTCTAAATTCTACTTTTGGCATGCTTGCTTGTCCCACATACTAATCACGTGGAAATGCTAAGTTCAAATTTCAGTGTCCCTTGCATATAAAAACAAATTAACTATTGTAATAAAAATTCCAGATCCGGATTTTTTTTGTTACACACAGGATTCTATGGAACTCTTATACTATACATAACTGTTACTACATCCAAAAGGAAAATCAATGAAGTTTAATCTGGAACTTCCCCCCAGCATTAAGCATTTTAGGTGATCTTTAGTTCTATTTGACTTTTTAATTAATAAATACACAAAAAAAAAATATATTTCGAAATCTCTACACAACTTACGTATCTTCAAGTATGTTTTAGTGAAATTTGAAATCAGGATCTTTTTTTATGGGATGTTCTCTTATTCTCGGTGCACTAGGCTAGTAAAACTAATAATATTATGAATTATATAAAAAAAAGAAGATGCTGAAATCATGAAATACTCCTTTAACTGTTAGGTTGCTTTATTCCATTATTCCCACTTCATAGATGCAGTATACATGCAAGCTCTGCTGCAAGTGCCACCTCTTCTAATGAAAGTCTGTCATCAATCATCAAAACCAAAGAAGATGAAGAATGCGCCACACTGTACATATTGGTAGATGATCCACTGTCAGCAGGAGTTGTGTTTAGGATCTATGAAGAGGGGGAAGAGGTGTGGTAGAAATACAAACTGTCTAAAGGTATGTAGGTTGCTTTTGCAACATTCTACATGTTTAAGGTGGAAATACCCCTTCAGAGGGCTATAAATAAAATCTACCAAATTAACATAAGGAAAAATACTTTTCTATTGCTTTTTGTTTGACAAACATTTGGAGCTTCCGTCAAAAGTTATGCCGAACATGTAACTTCGCAAACTGAATATCTTATGATAAGTATTTCTGTTTTTATGTTTTATCAAGCTGCGAGGTTTATTTTTCCATTTAAAAACTCATTCTCAAAAGTAAATCGGATGTTGTCTCTAATTTTAACATTATGAAAATTGAAGCACTTATTACTCTAATTGTAATAAAAGTAAATAGCATTTCTAACATACTAAAACTAAAAAAACAGTGTTCTAGACTAAATTGACGATATATCGAAAGTGCAATTGGATAACAGACAGTCCACTGACCCTCAAAAGCAATTTATCTTAGAGAGATATGATAAAAAGCAAATTAAAAATATATTTATTGGACTAGCATTGATAGTGCCAAGCCCCATGAGAACTGAATTACGGGGTCTTTGGTGCACAGTGGCAAAAATAATTATTTTCCTTTATTGACCCCCTTACAAACAACGTTACCATGGGGGATAGTGGCAATTCTGTTCAAGCGTCTAATAAAGTATGTGTTAATTTGCTTTTTATCCATCTCTTTAAGATATCGTTTTTGAGAATCCTTTTCATAAAATCCCTACAAGTCTGAATGTCGTTAAAAATTTGTTAAGAAATATCGACAATTTAGTCTAGAAAAACGTTTTTTAAGTTTTAGTATATTTTTAGAATGTTTATTTTACTTGTATTATCAATTAGATATAAGTGCTTCAATTTTTCACAAATAATTGTGGAAATTAGAGATGGCAAAACGCTTATGTCTTTTGAATGTGGTGTTTTTTTAGTTGGAAATAATTATATATCGCCCGCTTGAGAAAACAGTAATAAACTATGAAAAGCTTTTAAAAAAAGAATTGCGGGGAAAAAAAGGTGCATGGTGATGTGGCATTGAAGAAGAACGTGTACGGTGGATATGGTTATACTCCAGGCATGCAACACAGAGTTGAACAAACTGGATAAGCTAATTGGGTTTACTTGAGTATTGTACTGGAACTTTTACATGACATGCAATGGAACTTTGATTGTGTTGATTGTATACAGTGTTATTTGCAATGTAAATGTTTTAAAAACTTCTAGTGTTGAAGTGATCTCCTTGGAAATTAAGGTAAAATGCAAGGACTGTCTTTGAGAGAACATTGCTGTTACATGGGGTTGCTTTGGCCACTTTTTGACCTTTATGGATTATGCCCTGTTTGTATGTCCTCCACCTGGGATGATTATTTTTGAACAGATGATGGCATTGGCTTCAAACCTTATGTGCAAGGTTAGCCGTTAGCCATGGTAAAAAAAAAAACTGCAACTTTTTGGGGTTAAATTTTAATGTATCTGAGGTCAAAGGTCATCCCATATGTCACATTTTGGTAGTCACCTAGTCACTAGCAGGCACATGGCAGGTGAATGATAGATGTAACCCCAAACTGGTCTCCCAGAAATCATCTTTAACATGATTGTTGCAACTAAGTACGACCAGGTACTCTGCTGCTGGGAACGATAGCTAAACATTATACTCGGGCACCTAGGTGACACAGTAAACACAGAATTTTCTAGCCAACTGTTAGGTAACTCATTCAGATGGAATCTGGAGTGAAGTTCTTTTTGGAAAAAAGGTTAACACATTCACCTCAATTTTCATCTTTGGAAATGGTTGGTCAAAAGGTGGTTCAAGGGAAGCCATTCCCGCTGGTAAATGGTTCTACTGTTACCTCATGTAACCTACTTTCAAATACATAAATGATTGTACATTTGCATGCTTTTAAACCTATCAAATTACCATGTTGTATTTGTATTATGTATGTATTTTGTTTATACACCAATGTACCCCGGCGTTTCAGTTTTAAAGAACCTTCATTTAGGCTGGGAAAAATTATTGATGGAAAAAATAGGGAATTTATAAAAAAATAAATAAAAAACTCAAACCAAAAATTCCACTTCTCAAAACTGCAAAAATATGTGGAGGAAAGTTCACTCCTTACCATAGTCAAGTCAGGAACTTAATTGATTTTAGAGGATTTTGATTGGTATTGTCATTTTCTTTAAGGACCAGTTTATCCAAGATACTTACCTAAGGTTGTTGTCAGAGTAAAATGAAAGATTGGAATGCTGCAAATTAAGGTTAAATGCGGTAGAAGATTAAGGGGGCCACTTCGTGATCCAGCCTCGTTCCCCCACAACTTACCCAAAAAAATGTTGTGGTGAGATTTTTAAATCTGACCCGTTAGCCTAGTAATCCACGTGTGCTCAATCATGACAAATGTCAATTTTTTTTGACCCGGCAAAATGGGCATTTGAGAAATGAAAAGTTCACCTTTTACAAAATACAAATTAAAAATCGATAGTGTCACAACATATATTCAAAGTTATTACAGTATCAGAAAGATCAGGTGAACCAATTAAGTTTTAATGAAAAGTTTCGTCCGTAATGGAAGCCAATCAGGACACCCTAAATTTCGGAAATTTCATCTTTCTCAAAATGGGGGTTCTTCAGGTGTGGATGCACATCATTTCGTGTTGGCATGATCTGAAATAGTCTGCCTGCATGTGTTATTCAATGTATCCATGTAAAATATTGCTATTGCCTTGTGTGCAAAAATTCTATTACTGTAGTTCACAATAAATATTCATTTGAATATGATTAATCCATGTTAAAATATTGTATTTGCCTTGTTTGCAAATGTTAAAATATGCCCATTGCCTGGTGTGCAAAAATTTGTTACTGCAGTTCACAATAAATATTGCATAAAATAATATAAAAGGATGATCTTGGTTTTCGCGCATATTATTCTGTGTGAATTTAACTTAAACGTCAAATTTAAGGGTTGTTGTCTTCCACACGGAATGTTGTTGTTGTGACTATTGGAATAATCTGAGGGGTCACAGTGACTCCTCATAAGGAGTCAGTAGACTTCTCATAGAGAGTCATGAATCACTGAATCCTGGAGGAGTTGTAACTTGACCCCCATTCAGGGAGTCACTTGACCTCCATTCAAGGAGTGTTTTTGACATAGAGTCAGGGAGTCACCTGGACTCCATTTAAAGATGTACTCAGGCTCCTTTTGGCTGTTCAGTGCAAAGCAAAAGATTAAGGATTGGCTCTCAGCATATTGTGAAATTAATTCACAGAGGTAAGCTTAGACAAATGGTCAATTGGGGAAGAGCCTTTTGTCGACAATGGAACGAAATAGGACATAGAATATAATATTAATCGATCTTTTTTGCCGTAATATCTAAAATCTTTTTCTCAGAATTTTAATCTCCCTCAAGGAAGTTTAAATCAATGAAGGTCATCTCTGAACTATCTAAGAGTGAAACGGCTATACATATATTAAACAGAAAACCACGTCAGATAACTTCTGTCGTGTCTACATGTTCGACAGATCAGCAAAATGATTAAATCCATACTTTAAAGATGTACACCGCAAGATTAAAACAAACAGGAGTTAGTCCACTTGCATAACTTATCATTGTGTACCCGGGGGACAGAGTAATTTATGAATAATTGAATATTTAGACATGGTTCCAATCTCCAAATGAGGAGAAGATGTGTTTCAAACAACACATTACGGTGGGATTAATTAAATGCTTCAAATTGAGAAACTAATCACCGCCTTCTCATTGGGTTAACTAAAACTGAATTAGTATTTGGAAGACTAGGCTATTTCCAAAACGTAAATGAGTTGGAAGACATTGTTAAAACATTTGTTCATCCGCCCCAGCATCAAATAGCGGGCCATGTAGGAGCGTCCGATATCATTGGATCCACGCGGCCCCGGATATAAGCACACTAGCTGACAATCCTGACACCCCCACAAAGCCCTTACCAATGACATGTGGATACGAGCAAACAAAACCTACTGTATTTGATTTCATTTATGTCCTATATTTGAGCCATTTTTTTTGTAGGCGCCAAATTATGGACAGGAAGACACACTCGCTATTAGGACGTTGTTGGACGTATGACGTCAAACATTACGCAATGATGACACTTGGTATAGGTAGTGTAAACATAGTTAGTGCCCATGAAAACTGTTGGCGGTATATATTCATATAAATGAGCATTTTTCATATTGTTCTGATGGCTAATACGAAAGGTGAACCTTAACCAGAACTCAAAGACCGACTTTACATGCAAAATATTGAGCGTTAATGCACATATAAGTTCAAAAAAAAGGTAAGTCCCCCCTGACAAATGTGCATTTTTCTGACCAACGTTAGTCATTTAGCCTGTACAAAATTGTAAAAATGTTACAGGACATGTTACAAAGTAATGGACCAAAAAGTTTCCACAGCAGTTGACCTTCTCCCTGAAACCGACTTCATTATTAAATTTGATGACAAATAAAAAAATGGCACTTTTTTGCTTTAACAGTCGAGAAATTCAAGTTTTACAGATTTTTTTAAAGATTCTTTTTTACCATTACTAAAACATCCAATTCACAAATTTGGTTCCACATGATGGCTAAGTGTTTCTTCTTTCCATTGGTATCAAATTAAGTACCAACTTCCCATATGACGTCAATATGATCTCATAAGTTGAGGAAAGTATAAATGATACTGTTTATTAGGGTGGAAAATTGCTATTTCCGACTCCAAAAAAGTAGTAGCACTAAAACTCTCTGAGTATAAATCTAGTCATCTTATACCATCAAAGAGAGGCAAAAACCGGGTTAGTGGAGGAAATCGGCATATTCAAACATTTTTGGTGAAAAAAACACTTTCCCCCCTATTCTACACTGTGTGTACTATGGAGATTGACAGTGTGCTGACAGGTGAACTTTATAACGTCAGCCTGAAGTAATTCTAGGCACGTTGGTACCGTTTTGGTGCATGAAAGAAGATGAACATAAGCATCCATTGTGGTATCAATGATATACGAGTTTGCTTTCTAACACCCGCCCACTGAATATAAGAGAATGCACTATATAACTTATTCTGCCCACATCTTTGATTGTTCTCGCGGCAAAAGGATTATTCATGCAAGCTTCTGCAATTCTTGAGTTCTTTAGTATCATTATTATTAATTGTTTATATAAAAAAATGTATAAATACCAAATTATTTAGTTGACCCTGCTTCCCTATGAGAGCTTAAGTCACCACCCGGCTCACCATTTTACATATTGTACCTTTTGTTGTTTTATTAATCAAGCGATTAGCCCAAACGCTTGATACAATATTTTTTGTTTGTATTATTTTACTTATTTTTCCCACTTTTGTTCTCTGCACCATGTCCAAGGTACCTGATTGTATTTTGAATGTACAATATTTGTCCCATTTCAATTCGACAGTAACTAATCATCACTCCCTCGACATATGATAATGACTTGTAACATGACCATACCAAAGTCCCAATTGTTAGTGATTACCTTAGCGACGGTCTTATAACGATGTGCTTAAATTAAGGATACCCAGTGTAATTATTTCATCATAATGTTCGTAGTCTAAGTAAGCACTCCACCGATGGTTGTCCCCCCCCCAAACTAAAAAAATTATCTCTCTACTCATAATCATAACTTCATATTTTTGGTTTGTACCCGACACTTGGTTTAATTATGATTATGATTCCCATTAGTTGACACGATGGTTATTTCAGTTATAAATTCCACTCGTCAAGAACGAAGAGGCGGTGCCTCCTTTTCATTCCACCCCCAATATTGACTATGAGACAAGGACCGACCTCAAATTACTTGCCCTGATGGCGGGACTCTATATTTATCGAAATAAATGACAACAAATCCAGCAATAAAAAAAAACCATCGTTGGTATTAGCATCGCCCAGATTTAGTTAACACTGGAGATTTTTATCACGAGCTTTCACGTTGTATTTAATACAGTTAACAATGAAAACCAAAACTGTTATAGTATGGGGCGATTAAACATCGATTTCTGGATTGTGACTCTGATTAAAGTCAACGACTGCGTTTAATTTATGTTTTCCAAATGGGTTTTTCCCTACATTGAGTTAGGCCTACCCGAATAACAGAAAACTACTGCCACCGATCATTGATAAAATCATAACAAATGATTATCTTAGCAATGTTAATCGGGTCTTAGTCACCGATATTTCAGACCATTTCCCTGGTTTGTTTCCATCAACTTTCAATAATAACGCCAGATAGCTGTTATAAACATTATTGCTAAATAAAATTCCCGCCAACTTAAGCGAACATCATCAGGGGGTTTAAAATGGGGATTATCATCACAAGTGGCAGCATGTGATGTACGATGATGATAATGTCCCGAAACGGCTTTAACACCTTTTTCAATACAAACTTTCAAATATATTTTAATATCCACTGTCCGTTAAAACCACTAAATTATCTAAACGTAAATCACCTAGGAGGAAACCCCTAGATAACATGGCATAATTAAATCGATTCCAACATAAAGATAAATTATTTAGAAAAGGAAAATACCGCTCCCAAACCCCGTGATGATAATAAACTAAGGAATACACCACAAACTATCGCAATACTCTAAATTATCTCTTGCGCAATGCTAAGCGTAATTATTATCAACCAGAGCTTGATGCACACAGGAACACATGAAAAAAAACATAGGCAAAACCCTAAATAATATTTCTCGGTAGAAATAAAACCCCCAAACCACCCTCATCTTTATCGACTCTAATTGCTCTGAAATTTAAGATACCGTCGAAATCGCTAACAAATTCAATGACTTTTTACCAACATACATCCATCACTTGCTGCTAAATACTCCCTCTTGTAACCATTAATCCTAGAATGCGTTTATCTCGATCTCCCATAGTATATTGCTCTCGCCTACAACTAAGGAAGAATTATTGGATATTACCTCACAAATGAAACTAGTAATAGCTGTGGTGACGATGTATTAGCTCAAAACTCCGTTAAACAGATCTTACCCAACATTATTGACAGCGCAGTGTGTATAATTCAATCTTTCATTTCCACGGTATTGTCCCATCAAATTAAAAGTTGCTAGAGTTGTTCCACTTTTGAAAACTTGGTGATACAGCATTCTTTCAAACAATTACCGGCATATCCACCCTTCCAGCTTTATCCAAGATTCTTGATACAAATTAATTTATAACGGAAATATCGCATTATTGATAACATAAAACCTCACTCCTGCCCAGTTGGCTTTAGACTAGACACTACACCTCATGGCCAATCACTAAACGCTATGATAAAATTACTTTACTGCCCTCGACAAAAAACTCTGAACTGCCGGGATCTTTCTAGATCTCAACAAAGCTTCGATACTCTTGATCACCAAATTCTCATTAATAAACTAAAAACATATGATATAAAGAGGTGTGCTGCCAATACTTGGATTGAAATTACCTTGATATAAACCGAAAACAATGTTGATTTATAACCAACCACCACTCGTCCACTTCTTTCGATCAGTTGGCGGCGTACCTCAAGGCTCAATTCTAGGACCCTTTTTATTCTACTTTATATGAATGACCTTCCTCAGTGCTCTACTAATCCCATAGTTATAATGGTCGCAGAGGACACTAATATTTTGTATTCTAACAAACGAATGAATTACTTGAATCAACTTAAATAAAGAATTAACCCATATATCTAATTGGTTTTAAAATAAATAAAATTTTTCTAAATTAAAAAACTAATTTTATGGTATTCAGAAATAAATACAACCTTTACCACCAAACGATATGAACATATTATCGACGATAAACCACTTAAACATTGTTAACGCAACACTAAATTTTGAGGCGTTTTAATAAAGATAACATGTCTTGAATCACACACCTTCAAGGTTACTAAAATAATTCTAAATACAACGGATCATCAGAAAAAAGTTAAACATTGCTGCCCCTTGATTCACTGAAAACACTTTATAATACACTGTCTTCCCTTACACAACTATTGTGCCATTATCTGGGCAGATAAAAATAATTCCCATCTACATTCTCTGTTCTTTAAGCAAAAAAGATCATACGGTCATGTAATAATTCACTTTGGTTAGCCCATACAGACCTCTTTTCTCTACATGAATTCGCTTAAAATTCATGACCTATACGTCTTTCAGACTGCCAGTTTATGATAAATACCATCATGACTATTTCCTCCAAACCTCTTAGATGATCATTTTTTGTGGACCAGACAAGACGTCCATCCATTTATGGGAACACTCGATCATCTAAGGGACTTGTACGTTAGAGACAGACAAACACCAGACTTGCTGAAAACTCCATTAGGATCCAAGGTGCCCTTTTATGGAATACATTGAATGACCGTCTTAAACAGTCCCCTATCGTCCTTAGCTATTTTTAAAGCAGTTCTCAAAAAACAGCTCATTGATTTTTATTCTGCAACTGATTAATTGTCTTATGATTTGGGTAACTTATACTTATTCATTATTTATTTTACTGGGTTTTTTTTTTCTCTGTATTTTTTTCCAATCTATTAATTGTATTTTTGGTCAGCACCCTTATTTTCCCCGTGTGCTTATAATTTATGATTGTATGTTTATACCTTTTCAAATTAAGTTTCATACTTATATTGTTATTGTGTAACTTATGCATGGGTGCCACTAATTACACGCCCTGCGTTTTAAGTGGCATCCACATCTCTTGCATATTGAATATTATTTATTTCTAAATCAATCTTTTGTTCTATTAATTACCATGTTCATATTTTATATTTGTTACAATATTTATATTTACTGTGATTGTGCAATGAGATGGAAATAAAACTGAAACTGAAACAGTATCAAAATCAAGTGTCTGTGGTATTCCTGTATTGTACTAGGAATGTTGGAACTTCTCCGTCCGGGATTTTCTCGATTATTAAATCCTATGCACAAAAGTGTCATTTTTAATTCGTCATCAAATTTAATAAATGACGTCATTTCAGGGAGAAGATTAACTTTTGTGTGATTTTTTTTTGTACATTAAATGTGTGACATTGCACTGAACATTTCACATTTTGGTAACAGGTTAAGGATCCTAACTTTTCCAGAAAAGTGTACCTTTGTCAGGGGGGGGGGACTTATTAATTTTGAACTGTTTATTAATGCCTTCATTTGCAATTTCTTGTCTGTTTGGTCTATAAAAAGAAACGTCAACCCTAACCAGAATGCATTACCGTTTTCCCCTTGTTTACTAATCAAAAAATGCTAAAAAAATGCTACTGCGGATTTAAGGCCGCATAAAAAAATATATAAGATTCTCGTAGCCCTCCCTGCTCACTTTTTGGCATAAGGCCAAACTTTTTTTTTGTTATTGCAATGTTCTTAAATTAAGAATTATGATGGATGATAGGCCCAATGTGTTATTAATCAACCACAGTAACTTTCAGGTGATGTAAAGACCTCTAGGGGGTATGTTACTTGTAAAATTAAAATTAAAAATAAAAGGCCTCACCAATTTTCTGATGCGGCTGAAAATCGGTGGTAATATTTGGTAGAAAAAACCTCTAAAAACCGCCTTCCCTCCGCTGCTACGATTAATTTTAAGGGCTTAATAAAACCGCCCACATTTGATATTATTTGAATATAGTGAGCGCAAAAGCTGAAAACCTAGTTTTATGTCAATATTTCAAACGAAA